>JAMKCH010085737.1:0-90046 GCA_023653785.1 Ophioderma brevispina | reverse complement strand
TCGCAATATCACCCATGGCTTTTTAAGCTAGGTAATAAGTTGCTATTCTAAATATTCTATTGTGTTCTCCATTGAGAACTGTACGCATAATTTGTTTCAGCACTGTACTCAAATAGCCTCGTCTACAAGGTCACGCTTTATTCCGTACATCTTGACATGTAGGCCAAGAGTATTAATAAAATAAACAATGGAAAGGTGGAAATTTCTGGGAACAAGCTGAAAATGTCAGAATTGGTGCAGAAATGTGTCTAGAATAATATACTAAAAGTCCCCAAAAATCCTCTTTGTGCATTTTCAGAAATAAGGGGGCAAAGTTTGTACAGGGGTAAAATTACGAAATATTTCAATTGTCCTTAAATGTGTTCCAACATTTTTGTCATGGCCCAAGGATTAAAAAAAGGTATAGTTTGCCCTATCTATGGCTTGCAGTTTAATAACTATATGGTAAAAAAGGCTCAAGGTCATCCTGGGGGTAAATTTTCAGAATGGTCGGATTCTTCTGAAAGATGTGTCAAATTCTTCATCTAGTTGTACATGAACACCAAATGAACATTTAAACAGGTGATGGTCATTTTTTTTTTTTTTTTTTTTTCAGGCAGACACACAGAAGGAATCTGCTGTCGCAATATCACCCATGGCTTTTTAAGCTAGGTAATAAGTTGCTATTCTAAATATTCTATTGTGTTCTCCATTGAGAACTGTACGCATAATGTGTTTCAGCACTGTACTCAAATAGCCTCGTCTACAAGGTCACGCTTTATTCCGTACATCTTGACATGGTAGCTAAGACAATCTCTCATGGGGACACTCAGTTTCTTTACACCGAGATATTTTAGCATTCAGAGAAAATGTGTTTTCCCCACAGACTTCAATATAAGTAGACGCCGAACGCCAGCGCAAAACCCGTAACCTTCTTTTGCCGCAGTTCGTGCTCATTTCCATAGCGTGGTATACCAATTTATTCATATATTCCCTGATTTCCATGTAGTAGAAGACCAGCCTGTAGATCCCGTGACCAAACTCTGGAGACAAAGATTTGAAGGCGTCTTGGGGTTCCCTGATCGAAGTTGAAGGTTTTTGACTTGGGCTTGCCGCTTCAATGTTCCGGCATTTTGGGGAAGGGGCAAACAAAGTTAACACGGGGGTAAAAATTGAGAACTGTCGCAATTGAATTATTATGCATGTCAAATTACTCGCCTTATCATACGGAATCAAAACATGTATAGTTTGTTATAGATCCGACTTCAAATGAGGACGCTATGGCCAAAAATGTCCAAAGGTCAATGCACTTTCAGTCTAGGTCAAATTGTTAATATAAACCGATTTTAAGGATGTAAGTGTCTATTATATGTTTTGTGCATGACAAATTCAATTTTGCAACTTTTAATAGTTCAAATGTTAGTCTTGACCTTGAAATGCAAAATGGTGGCTATTTCAGGCCATTCTTCCTTCCAGATTCCTCTCCGCGAACCCAATTCACCGACACCTTACCCATCCCATTCATCTGCCAACTCATCATAAAACTGTTCCTTTTCTTCATACTTCCTTCCACACTGCGGAGCATAGCCGCATATTAACCTCACCACCTCCTCCTCAAAGACTATAATGACTGTTATCACCCTATATCGATCTTCCTTCTCACTTCCACCACCTTTTCACACAATTCCTCTTTTACCAAGACCCCCACACCCCCAATCCCGTCACTATTTTCTGCCCACCATAACTTGTACTTTCTTCCCTCTACCCCCAACATCCTAGCCCCCTCCCCTCTCCACCTCACCTCCTGCACACAACATACGTCCACCCTCCTCTTCCTCAAGAGGGTAACATGTATATGATGCTACGGAAAACAAGTACTCGTGCTTTCTATTCCTTCGTTTACAGAAATCCGGCCTACAGTAGATCCTAACACTCCTGGTTATTGCCCATCTGAATGGGATAGGTTTGACAACAATTGCTACTTGTTTGATGAGGATTCATTAGTTGAAACGTTTGACTCTGCAATTACCTGTGTCAAAGTCGATATGGTGGTACATTGGCCAGTATCCACAGTAATGCTGAGGCAGATTTTATAAGAGACACGGCAACCTTAAGATATGGATCGGCTGTACCTCTGTGGATTGGCTTACAGCAAGATAATGGAGGTATGTATGTGTGTATGTATGTGTGTATGTATGTATGTATGTGTGTATGTATGTATGTATGTGTGTATGTATGTATGTATGTATGTATGTATGTTGTTACAAGGGTCCCTTTTAACCCATGCCAGATGATTGCATTTATATGATTGTGCAAGGAAATAAGAAAATAAGATAGTAATTAAAGTGATTAAAGAAAATCAAAGGGGCAAGGAAATAAAAAACACCATAAGCTGCTGAAACTTCAAGGAGGCCCTCAAGAGAGGAGTTGCATTGGACTTAGAGGGTGCACTTCATATTTGATTGTTTTATGAAACCTTTGACATGAGGTCATGAGGAGGTCAAAAAGATCAGCCATCTTGACAACATGTGCCGAAGTTGAGTGTGCTAGATTTCCGGGCACAACGCCCGTTTTGCTGTTGCCTCTGACCTGTTTTTTTTTTTTTTTTTTTTTGTATGTATGTATGTATGTATGTATGTATGTATGTATGTATGTATGTATGTATGTATGTATGTATGTATGTATGTATGTATGTATGTATGTATGTATGTATGTATGTATGTATGTATGCATGCATTTATGTTATCGTGACATTTGTGCACACACATCGCCTATGGGCAGTGGCTATGTGTTCTACACAGATTTTGGAGCAGTGGTCAATAAGACGCCATTTGGTGAAATGTCTACGGCTAAGGTCCGTGTTCTGTGAACACGATGCAGTTTTGGGTAATGATTGTTTTGATGTTTAGGACGAGCAAATCGATGTTTATACTTTTGATCAGCACCAAATAGGTGGGAATTGTTGGTTTTATTCCATCGCTGAATATATCCATCTTAAGAATGACCTACTTGCCCAGGCTGCTCATTTTGTTTGGTAAAGGAAGTTATTTTAGACGGCACAATCCTAGGAATGGACACCCCTTATGTAATAGCACCACCCAGAGGACCTGGCAGGATAAGCAGAGAGAGAAGCGCCCTCAGTTTTCACATTGCGTTATCTGGTACCCATTTTCACAAACCACGAAATCTTCATGTTTTGAAGAAAATGGCACTTTTAGATGAATTTTAAGTGTAGGCTTCAATGGGAAATCGAACTTTTATTAAACAACCCCTTTCCCCCAAAGATTCGGGAAGAGGGGAAAGAGATGTATTATGCTGATGTGATTTCAGTTCTGCCTTTGATAAGGTAGATCACAATCTTCTGATTCAAAAACTTCATGATCGTGGTATTAGGGGTACTCTTCTATCTTGGTTTCAGAATTTTCTTATGGACAGGAAACAGAGGGTTATTTTCAGAGGTGAATTTTCTGACTGGGCATCAGTCACTTCTGGTGTTCCTCAAGGTTCAGTGCTTGGACCCATCCTTTTCCTTATTTTTGTCAGTGATATTACTTTGAATGTGGCTTCTTTTCTTTTCCAGTTTGCTGATGATTGGTGAGACCAATTAAAAATCCTAAGGATGTGGTTGATTTGCAAAATGATCTTGACAAACTCTAAAGTTGGTCAGTCACAAACAAGCTTCCTCTTAATGCATCCAAGTGTGCTGTTATGCACTTCACTAGGTCCAAAACTTGCAGCAAGTCTGATTACTTTTTGGGTGGTGAATGTCTGCAATCTGTTGATGATTTCAAATTACTTGGTACTCTGTTTTCTTCCAATCTTTCATTTTCCTCTCATGTAGATTTCTTGTGCAACAAAATCTCTCGTCTTGTAGGTTTTCTAATAGATGCACAAGATAATAGCCGTTTTCTTCTGCTCTTCTGAATCTCTATAAAGCTTTTGTCCTCATTTACTGTGTTGTTATTTGGGCTCCATATAATGTCTGTTACACTAGTAGACTTGAAAAGTTCTGGTTCTGGGGAGCATGTAGAGTACACTGACAGGTTGTCTGAATTTGGTCTACAGTGTTGATGATTTGTTTAAATTTCAGCGTTTGCAATTTTGTTTCAAGCTGTTAAATAATATTGGTCCAACATCTTTCATGGACTTTTTTCACAGAAGTCGTATTTCTCAAGACAGATTTCTACATTGGCGGGCAAGGACTAATTCCTTCTACAATTCTTTGTCTCTTTTCCTAGACTTTGGGAAAATATTCGACTTCACGCTCGTCAAGCAAGCTGTCATCCCAAATTCAAGTCCCTTTGTAAGCAGTATTTTCTCACAAGTTAATTCCTGCATTGCCTGTCTTCTTTTCACAATTGTTTTTTGTTTTTTTTTGCCTACCTCTTATATTGATGTGTAGTTATGTTGTTCAATGGAAAGAAATGCAACAATCGGTGGTTTGGGCTGAGTAGCCCTTTTTCTTGCCAGAGTTACTTGTTTGTCTTTTGGAAGGTCCTAAGGAACTCAAATAAGGATTCGTAGTTGAGTATTAGGTAGGATAATATCTATCTACCGGTAAGTGGCTTTCCCGTTCTTGGGGGAGGAGGGTTTAATTTTAACAATTTGTCAATCGAGGGTGCATAAATAGAAAAGAGGGTATAAACATCAATCATTCATGTTTGACCTCCCCACTCTATAAGCTATGAAAACCTCAATTCCAGGTGCGTGCAATAGCTTCACTTCGCGATGCATTGAGCAAATCTTTAGGATCATGATTTATAAGACCCAGGAGTGCAATGGTTTTGGGGTGTATAATATTATAAATGAGGGATGTTTGATATTAGAGTGTATCAATGCGCATGGCTACAGAGCGCATAGCTGGCTGTAGCCATGGCGCGTTATGTTCAAGGGTATTAAGTTTGTAGAGGATACTTTTGCAGGGGAAGTTTTCTGGAGTTTTGTGACATTCAATAGCAAAACCCAAATTAAAAGGCACAGCTGAAATTCATCACTGAAATCTGGATGTAAACAAACGTTGAGGGTGCAAAATTCGGTCCCAATCGTTATTGCATGCAAGGTAAGATTTGGCCTCCAAATCACAACATTTTGATCCAAATGGTAAGAAATTCACCTACCATGAGATCCAAGATCTTAGGAAGAACCCCGATTACAAAATCAGTTAAAACAGTTGTATATTGGATCAGGAAATGGACGAGTTGAAGATGCGGTGCAATGCCAGTCTTTGCGTTGGAGATGTACCAGTTGGTGATGGTGTCACCGAGGCAGTATAAGGCTTATTCATTGATGTTAAATGTTTCAATTTATATGCGTGACATGACAATGTACGATTACTGTTTCATGGCTATCACTAAGGCGCATGTAGTTTTGCATTTGATTTGATTTTGATAACATTGTTTGAAAAACAATTTAAGATTAGCTTACCCCGATGCTGGTAAGTACGGCATTGAAAAGTACCACCACTTGACTTGAACTGCATTGGAAAAATAGGCTTTACTACGCCTTCCAATGCATTGAAACTAGTCTTTATACAGAACCAAATGTATGTCTTAAATCTTGATCGATTACGCTGTCACAACGGAGATACAGAAGGCTTGCTGCTTGGCCGTATTGTAGTTATAACGGTTTTAACGAGTTGAATAGTTTGGTTTTTGGCTCCACGTGTCAGGTACCAGGTCACGTGTCAGGGATCAGTTTGCTCTTAGGGGGCGACCGATATATATAAATCCGACTAGGTTAAATCAAGGTCTGTACATGACTCTGCCCAAGTGCTATTATATTTTGCCAAAAGACACCGTTTATTATGTCTCTAAAAACTAGTACAAAATTTACCTGTTCCCTATGATTCAAAAACCGACGTACGATGACGATAATCGGTTGTTTTTTCCAATGTAGGGATACGTACGTCATTTTTACCTGAAGGGGTCCCCCGAAGCAAACTATATAAACCAATCAATGCTGACGTCATCAAATCTTTATTTTTCCAAAATGGGCTGTTATCCCATAATAAAATTCCTTCTTAAGATTCAACATCTGTATTATATGTTCTTTAATAATTAATATTCAATTTGTCCCCGCATGAATGTGAAAAGATGGTCCAGAGTTACAAACGTGAGAAACTATGTCACCGGCTTAAATACCCTTACCGTGGACTGGTAATGGGCAGACGGATCCCGTTTTAGTTTTAGCAGTTAACCACTTGCCGACGCGCTCTGCCGGGGGGTTATGTGTCCAGACAAGCATGTGTTGTTGTTGTTAACAGGTGCACATGCAAGGCTACTGATACTGAATTCAGCCCTTGGTAGATAAGGCAGGCCTTGCCTTATAGTGATATTCCAAAGCAGAATAACTTTGTGCTTACTCTACCAGAACAATGTAAACTGTTATTACCAAAACTCATTGTATTGTTAGTCATGAACAAAAATTTCCACAAGAAAATAGTTTTATGCAATAGTCCAACAGATTTTCCCTAACCTCTGAACCATAGCCAAATGACCCCCACTTCTGTGGTAGTACTAGATCATCACTGAAAGACCTGTTGCATAATATCTGGAATATAAATCTCAATGAGATTTTGACAGTAATATGATTATTTAGAGTTGTGGAGTTTGTGCTACTTAGACTCAACCCCCCTCCCCCCTTCCATTTTGAAGTTTTTCCATGACTTTTGAGCTCTTATGGCATTTAGAGGAAGCATGAATGAATACCTAATGAAAACGAGTCTTATGTACATACATCCAGTTTGTTACAATTATTGGGGGCCGCCTCTCCTCGATTGTCTGCAGGTTCTTTTCATTGTGTGGATCACTGATTGCGTGCAGAATTCGTTTGTTTGATGTCAAAGTTCTTTTTGTAACTAGGTTACTACAGCTGGAAAGATCAGGGACACTCTTAGACTATGAGAACTGGAAACGGCAGGTGAATATCAAAATGCTAGTAGCTGTGGTTACATGCTTGGCAGTGACACCATGTGGGCCGATGATGAATTCTTGGTGTAATAACTAGACGCTACGTATGCCAAAGCACCTCTATGTAAGTTGTATTAAATGTACAAGATCCAGTTTGTATACGTCTCTGATAAACTATACTCCTCTTAAAGAAGATATAAATATGACAATTGAAATGAGAAAGAAAAAGGAGAGAAAGGAAAGAGAGAGGGAGGATTGTGGAAAAGGGTTTCATAGTTCAAAATTTCAATTACCACCTGAAACCGGTTTGAAAAAGGAGATGTGGTCCGCCCGGAGCCATAGTCCGGGCTCCATAGACAACAACGAAATAAAACGTAAAACTAATGTTGTGTGAAGAGTCATTTTAATCGAGTGGCCTATTCTTCACCGTTCTAGATGGACTATGATGCCGGAGAACCATATCTCGTGCCACACCGGTATTATCATTTTACATAAAAGCGACATTTTGTGACGAATTTATGTGATGTGGTATTTTTTGTAAACCAGTAGAAGGTAAACTTGGCGCATGTCGCTTCATTATGCAAAAATGTTTCAAACTCATCTGTTCTCATGAAAACTATAGAATGCATCATTCTTTTTTATCCAACGATGTCCTTCAATGAACTACTCATGGTTCTTAAAAAAATGTCATTGATGTCAGTTGGAACTACAGGAGGATGTCCCAGTGGCTGGTATAAACTTATTGATAGGTGCTATGCATTGTTTGGAAGAACTGGAGATGACCAGAAGACTTACGATGAAGCACAATCAACGTGTAGATCCTACCGCGATGGTAGTCTGGCATCCATCCAACAGCAGCCTCAGCAGTGTAAGTATTCCATAGGTTGGCACCAGAGCCAAAGTGGCCCTTGGGACGGTATCTGTGATGATGTGGTGATCATAACCTATAGGGAAGTCATTTTTTGCCTCAATGGAAAGTCTGAGGAAAGAAAAAAAGAATATACATACCATTGCTATCGATAGGACAACAATGTTCTTAGGCCAAGTGGAAGGTGATATAAGATTGTGATGTCTTTGTTCAGAACTAACACCGAAGTATAATTGTTTTCTAGTCTTGACTACAAATTGTACATACCCGCACTTCAATGGATGGATCAAGTGTGCGTTTGATCATCTTAAAATCTTGCGTTAAACAAGATGTTTCCTTATATTTATATTTACCTAGTCGCGATTCGCCTTTTGGTCGATATAGAACTTCCGATTCAAGTCGTTGGAGACCACATAGACCCACTCAGGGTCTGTGGTATAAACGACTGGTAATGAATACTACAATCTCTCTGAGTCGGCGGGCGGGTGGTATTTTGATTTGTTAATAGTGTGGGTTGGTATGTCAATGAAACAGTTCTAATAGTGTGGGTTGGTATGTCAATGAAACAGTTCCCATAGGATTTTGGTGCTAAAGTTGATTTTCTTGCAGTTTTTAATTCAATAGGGACCAGACAGTCAGAAAATGATAGGGTGCAAATTTTCGGACTGCTGCCCCCTTCCTCAAGGGGGGAAATGTTACTACAGGGAAAAATTTAAAATCGAGTCAAATTGTTGTTTTAATGTACATTAACATGTTCGTCTTCTTATCAGGATTATAAAAGTAATATATTTGCCTAGGGTTCGACCTTTAGGAGTTAAAGCGCTATAGCCCCATAAGTTCAAGGTCATCCTGGGGTAAAAATTTTCCCCTAATGCTCAGATTTTGTTGAAACTGGTATAGTTGTTTGTATTGTTTCAACAGGATCCAAAAATGTATTATTGTTACGCGTTTGTGCATTGGTTGGCTAATTACATAGCAAAATGTCGCCAGGGTCTACATGGTAAATGTGGGTCACCTAACTTTCCTGGATGGTCGCAATGGTGATAATCAAAAATCATTAAAAGTGCCATTTTCTGTTTCAGTAGGACCGCAAGGAATCATTTGACACCACTTTCGACACATCGGAAAAGATTTACCGCCCCGTGACCTTGAACCATTACGGGGCTATAACCGCGTTAACTAAAGGTTGGAACCTAGGCCATTATATTTTTGTAACCCTTATGAGACGAACGCTTAGTGGTACATTAACACAATTTGACGCGATTTTAATTTTTTCCCTGTACTAACTTTCCCCCCTTGAAGAAGGGGGCATCAGTCCTTAAAATTGCACCCCTCATTTTCTGACAGTCTTAGGTCCTGTATTAGAAACCAAACACAACCAAATCAATTTTGCATGAAAATCCTACGGAATACACACCAACCCCACACTATAAGTAGTGGACAAGTTGTTTCGAATGCGTATGGGGCGGCCATTGGGGATCAAAAGTTGCAGCGCCAGTATTAAAAGGACCGATCCCAAGGGTGCGGTGAGGGACCAGTGATTGATTTTATTTAGGCACAATTTTATATTTGATATACCAATAAATAAAAAAAAATAAGTTTGATTTTATGTCAATTGACCTACGTCCCTGAATCGAAGCAGAGCAGCAGAACTGATGGGAAGTCTAGAGACCATAATGCCATTAGATCATTTTGGTTATCCCCACTAAGGGACAAATTGAAATAAAGCAAGTTTTATAGAAAGGGGTAGATCTATGATGACGGTTTTTTTGAATTTGACATGCAAGACCACACATTATAGCTTTAAAATTATGTCCAATTTTACTCCAGTTGATGTGAAGAGTGCTGATTTCATTTTGCAGAGCCAATTGGTCATACAGGTGGTGGAAATTGTTTTCTTAACATTTTGCATCATCTGCAAAAAGTACATGTGCGGTCGGGTGAGACAAAAGCTGGCATGTCATTGATAAAAGACAAACAAAATTAGGGTCCCAAGTTGAACCCTGGAGACACCAGATGTCACTTGTAAACCTGGGTTCAGATTAGAGCCATTAATGACCACGGTCTCTGCAATCTGCCCTTCCTATAATTATAGTAACGTTATTTATACTACACTCAAGGAGTGAGCAACCGATGCCTGCATGCCTGGGCTTCTTAATGAGTATTGAATGAATAACAGAGTCAATGAAAAAATATATGATTTTTCTTCTGCAAATAGTGGCCCGTATCATGACACCATATATTTGGCTTCAACCTTGGTCTGCATTAGGGTGTACACAGATTTAATCATGGTCCATTTTGGCAAATTGGCCAATACATTAACTCTGACAAATAGGGCGCGCTGATTACGACAGTTGTGCAAATACCATTGCCTATCGTCAGTGCATATCTGGGTGTACAAGGAATTTTGTGATCAATGGTCAGCAGTAGTTAATTTTAATTTTATCCAACAAGGTGTTCGTTCTCTTTGACAGTTGTGCACATTTATTCCTATGGTCTTGGAAATGAGGGTGTCCAGGAATTTTTTTTCATGGTCAGCAAGTGGTACGGGTTTTACCTTTAACATTCCAAATATACACATGCACAGCAGGTTGGTCTACTTGATTTCTTCCTTCATAAATTTACGTTCCCTTTTTCCGGTTAGAACGACTGTTGTAGGCCCATCACATGAGTTCCCTGTAATACGTATTCATTGGTTATAGTATCCACAGTCATGATAGGATTTACATGTTAGCATATTAATTCAAGGGCAACTGTAAATTATGTGACGAGGTCATTCCATGTTCGCCGTCGGTATATTGTTATTACATGATAAGGCTGAATCAGAATTTCCCGAGTAGGGCCCCTCAATTTCAAACATTTGTCCGTATACTAATCACTGGTGTGAAAATACTAAGCTCAATCGACGTCCTTCCAATGTAAGAAAAATCAGGAAAATACGGAATTTTTGTTTTACGCAGTATCCTATGCACTGTTTATCCATACATCAATGTTGACTGCATGAAAATCAAAAAACCGATTCGTCTCAAACTTGGAATTAGTGTTTTTATGTAACTATCTTTATTTGCAGTTGGTAATTTTCAATTATTACCCCAAATATATATTTTAAAATCTGAGTCAGCCGTTAAGGGGAGAATGCCCCAAAAAACAAAAAATGCTAGGCCTTCAACTTTGGGGTATATGACACCCAAAATCAAAAACATGAGAAAAATGCAAACATTTGCCTAATTTGCATAGTTAAAATTGGTGGCCTCTTGAAATTTTCGGTTTCGGATTTTCAAAAGGGCAAGGTACGTAACCGATGTGCTAGAGAAAAGACAAACAAAACTATGGAAATTCGATTTTTCTGAGTACTTACTTTATTTGTAATTTTTTATTTTTTTTATAAAATAGTAAAATTAAACCTATCAAAAACAAAAATATCAATATATATAACTTATTCACCTTACTGACATCAGTTGCGAGGGCTACCACCGGACACGTATGATTGGTCCTTTCAACAGAGGAGTTGCGGGGAGTGGAAGTGGCAAGATGGCTCGCCACCTAACATACACCAACTGGAGTCCAGGACAGCCCGATTCTGTGAGTATGCTTTGTGATTCTATGAAAACGTTATGGTATGAAATAACCAGGGGAATGGAGGGTTTCAAATGTTTTCAGTTCAAAATTCGCCCCCCCCCCAATTTTATGATTTTTTTAAAATTAAAAGTTGATGTTCCCCCTCTCTCTTTGTTGAAAATTTTAATGTTCCTCCTCTCACTTTTTTGTGTTCCCCAACTCCCCCCTCCCCATCCCCCTTCCTTGCGTAACTTGCTAACATCCTTATGCACAGGTTTTATTTTTACAGATTCTGCAAACATAAATGGAATGTGGAAATAACAAAAGTATTTTATGTGATAGAATTGCACTACACATAAAGTGCATCAATACCAAGGAAATGATTGAATCTAAACGCGGAAGTCCTTTCCTGGAAAATGTCCGCAGCACTTTGTCCTTAATTGGCAGATCTTATCCATGCTTGCGATGTTGTCTGTTCATCTCTCAATCAGGTTTTAAATTTCCTGGCTAACTGGTCCAATCCATTCTGATGTCCTGCCCATCTGTTTTGCTCTGCTCCTTTTTGTTGTCTACTCCATCTATTGCGCTTCTGCAAAGGGTGACATTCAGCTTGATGCGCTCCATCTTTTTTTTTCCTGCACGACTGAAAGCCTCGCCATTATGGTGTTGTCTAACACCCACATCAGGTCCGTGCAGGGGGGTGTTGGTGTGGTCGCCCCTCCCCACCCGAAATTCCACAGAAGGGACAAAAAGTCCACTTTTTGGCGATATTTTTGATGAAAAGGTTAAATGTATCCTGTTGCTCATAAAGTTGGAATATTTCTTTTCAGACCCAATCTTAAAACGTTTTTCTATTTGAACGCCTCAGTAATCATATTGGAGTAGGTGATTACATAATGTGTCATATGTAATAATGACTGATGTGAAAAACTTGTAACAAAATCCTTAAATCTGCTGTTCAAATACAACCCTTTTCCTTCAAACAAACTAAGGACACAGTTCGTAAAGGCTTACTTGTGGAATTTCATGGTGATATGTTCGGAACAGACTGACCATTCAAGTAGTGTAGCGATATATACCCTAGATATCATAAATAGCTCACACTGTAAGATTCATTCCATAAAAAGTAAAATATTTTACTCCAACTTTATGAGCAGCAGTGTATCATTGAATAAAATGACAAGAAAGTCCACTTTTTTGTGATGAGATGTCCAAAATGTCCCCCAAACGGACCTCTTTTAGGGCTCCACTTGCATACCTCCCCTAGGACCCCCCCCCCCCCCCCCATCTATTCCCAAAAGTAATCGTAAGACAGTCGAAACCTGTATCGGTCGTAACCTTCGTAAGTTCACACTTAACGAATTTACTGCAAGGCTTAGCATGTACTGACACATTTTAAATTGCTCTCAAATGATAGTATAGGAAAAATACATGTATATTATGCACACAAAAATAACATACCACAAAACAGATATGATTCTTCATGAAAGGCTATACTTCAAGTAATTTGTAAGCCAAATTTTGGGTTTGTCGTAACTGTAATCAACAAATGTGTCTTATTACATGGACATCACAGATTCATTGATATTAAAACCACAAAGGTCAGGTTTCCTTTTAGGGCCTGCTACTGGTATCCTTTTAACCAGCACTATACCTGTCCCAGGGCCGAGTTGTCGGCGGCTAAACCGTCACCCCCATCGATTTTCTAAGGAAATCTGATGAGGAAGGTAGCTGGTTACCCTGGTAGAAGGAAAAAGAAGATCTACCTACAAGGGCGTCAGTTCTGGAGAGCTTGGCGGCCATCCAGCACATGCTGCCTTGTATGGTGGGCATATTTGCCCCGAAAACTATGGATTGACGTCAGGAAGGGCATCCGGTCAATTATCTTTTGCTCCAAAAAATCCTCACACAGCAGTATTGCTGAGTGTGAGGTGTATCCGGCCACCCCCCGTTGACGGGGACAAAACCGGATTTAAAACCTTGGTTTAACTAACTAAAGGTTACAGACCAGTCAAACATAATGGATGTCTTTGAAATCAACGCTAAGCCGAGTTTTCTTGTGTTAAATGCCATGATCCGTCGTCTAATTAATAAAATCACTACAGAGAAATCTACTTGTGTCGTAACTAGCCACGTGTCCTTTTCACGGAACATGTTTCATTGCGCGTCAGTCGCATTTCGAAAGTTACGCAAATGTCTACGTCTAATTTGGCATTGCGGTAGAAGTTATATCATGGACCATGAATGGAAGTAGTATTCGTGATTTTTTGTAGGGGAGTGGAATATTGAGGCCGGGTAGATGAGTGTAGGACTATGTCCAATCACTTGAACAATTGAAGGTCCGGTGGGGTCACTCTATGTGTGTGAGTGTGTGTGGGGGGCGTGGGGGGGGGGTTGGTGGTGTGTTGTTGTGTGTGTGCGTACGTCTGTGCCGTGCATTTCGTGTGTGTGTGTTGCTTGGTGTGAGACTTACCTTGAGATAGAAGGACAGACCATTACAATTCTGAATCTTATTTAATAGTTGGTTTTAATATAAATAGCAGTAACTAGAGCTAGAATTAGTATTTGGAGATTTACGTTGGGTCTTAGAAAATCTAATACTGATTCTGTAAGCTTCCGTGCCCATTCTTTTACCTATCAATTTGGCTTTGTTTTCATAGGGTTCTGGACGTTTGTGGTAAATGCACAATGATCCCGCAGCCCAGGCGTGGATTGACAATCTTCTGCCATGAAACCAGCACATACCTATGCCAAAGACCTGTTGGTGAGAACAGTCATAATTATAACTAAAGAACCCCACCAAAAAGTAGCGCAGCATGTCTAAATGCCCCCATAAGTTAAAACCATTAATCTATGCACTAAAACAAGAAATTTAAGATCAATAGTCTGCTGTTTTGTTCTGCAAATTTTGACGCCTTTCTTGCTCTTTGTGATCAATATCGCCAACACAAATTTCCATTTTTTTACGAAATTGTTCACCTTTTCAAAGTTGCAACGGAAGACATTTTCCAAGGTTACAATACACAACCATACATTAGTGGCACACACTTCACTGCAAATGCGGTCTTTCACTCGTAATCGTGCGTGACAACTCCAAAATCACAGTGGAAGATCCGTCCTTTAAAACCAGCTGATAGTTTCCTCATCCAGGTTGATCAGGCGTAGGATTACTCTTGGGGACTTGTAGACCACACAGTCATCTATGATGTGGCTATGGTTTGTGGCTCTCCACAAATCTCATTGTGGTGATAGTTTTACTCCTTCTTTTGAAGGAAGTTCTTTGTACAACCAACGCCAGTTCTGAGTGTGTTAAGGTTGACCCATGCTTTCCTATCAATGTCACAGCCTTGTGGGCTTGCTAATGGGCTGTCCACAACTGCTTTAGTTGACACATTAAGTGACACACACACTTCACGGCAGAATTCGGGTTCTTCACTGAATACAACATATGCTTACCTTTTATTGCAACGTTAAAAAGCGAGAGATTTTCTTATAATGGGTCTTGTGTTGGCAATTTGATCGCAATGGGGCAAGAACGGTTACAAATTTACGGAAGAAAACGAACTATTGATATAATTTTGTGTTTTCGGTGCAAAGACCATGTTTGTAACCTATGGAGTATTTAGACTGCTGCGTTACTTTTTCCGGGGTCCTTTATTTCAAGGAAATAGCCCAACGTCCCTTACACTTAAGTGCCCAAGGGGGGGGGGGTTTTCCATAGTACCCCAACATTTGATTTTTTGCGATTTGCTCGGTTACGCAATCAATTTTTCAAGGAGTTTTGTTGCTAATTGGTCTGATTATGAATAGGCTACTCCTGATACAAAAAAAATTTTAATCCGCCCACGGCTTCATTAGAATAATTAGGTTGGTCCCTAGGAACCCCCCCCCCCCCCAACCAACCCCCGCCACCCCAGACGGAGCACCCCCCCCCCCTTGGCACTATTGGGCGGGGGAAGTGAAACAATCAGATATTTTGCATTAAAAAAATTAAGTCATTAAATTGGGATTTATTTGCTTAGATATTCCCTAGGAGGTAATTAATTAATAATTGATGATACTTAAAATTCAAATAACCTTTTTCTATGCGGATCGCATCATTATTAATTTTGTCATTCCGTGCTCTTAACTGTGTAAGTGCTATGGGAAAAATAAGGCGATTTTGAAGTTTCTGAGAAAAATACAAGATGGTATAATTTGCTATATTTTGCAATGATTATTTTATTTGGTTATTCTAGATTAGATATCATGGGATTATTTTTGTTTCAAAACCTTATATTGGATTGCTGAGGATGGAAATGGCGACCCACTCTGTTTCGAGTGACAAATTTCAATTGGCCATAGGTCATAGGTCCAAAGTCGGATTTTTCATTTTTATGGTGGGTATGTTGTTCTTATGTGACCTCCAGTTATTTGTGTTATGGTCCATGATCAAACTCCCATGGGAAAGTGGTTAATTGGGTTGGTCCCTAGGAACCCCCCCCCCCTTGGGCACTAACGAAGTGTTTTTTAGCTTGGGCACTTAAAGTGGCTATAACCTTCTCACAACTTGAAAAAAAAATCACGTTTGATTAGTGGAAAATTGCTCCTAGATCTGACAGCAAAATACCGCTACCTTACTGTTTGCGGTGATTGACAGATTTTCCTCAATGGACGTTAGGAACAATTGATGGCATTCTGGGGTAATGTATGTGATTGTACTTGCGAAGGAAGCAACAGACATACTGAGGTTTGTTTCATACATCCTACCAATAGACTGCTGCTTCACTGAATTTCTGGCAAGGTTCTTGTCTATTGCCTGGCCAATAGTGGGCAGACCCAGAAGGTTCCTGTTGTTGTGCTTGTTATTCAACCATAGGTAGGCCTGATCTGCATCCAGTTAGCCCCCACTTCTGCAAGGAACATTTAGAAACTCAGTGACCCCAATATGACCTTTTTGTTGATCGTGAAGATGATTGACGGATTAGTCTCGTTCCAGTACTTGGTGGGGCCCCAAGGGCAGTATACTGCGAATAATATTTACCAAAAGTTAAGGAGTCGAACGGCTCGCGATGTTTGTTGGATCATTCCTGAATCCTCGCGTGCATTGAATGGATTTCGATTCGTCCATCGATTCTTCTAGAATCTGCATATATAAGGCCCACCAATTATAAAATATATGATATAATTACGGCGCTTGAAACTCTGAATTAAAGACTGACATACATTAGCGCTCTTCACTGGTTATCCACATAAACACAGTCTGTCCAGAGGACCGGGTTCGAGACCGCGATTTTCGTCTTTATTTAATCTATCCTCGCCAGTTTCTCCGAAATCTATATAATATTTGTTTGAATTTTTCAAGATCTTGAGTAAAAAGCGTCGACCGATCCGACCGGTTGAGCATATTTCAAATCCTAGATGTGTTGATGAAATTAGCTGTGTGCATTTTGTGATTGTCTACGATTCACTAAATATCCTCAAGTAAAGTCTATTTTCATATTTAAGTTTGATTCGAATGATGCGTATTGATGTTATAAAGGAATTAAATGTATCGAGCTGCCCAAGAATTTTTTTCTACAGCACACATACCAGGGGCGGATTTAGATGGGGCGCCCACGGTGCGCGCGCCCCCTCTATTTTTAACCAATGACGTAAATAAAATAACAGATCACAGGGCGCCGGGCGCCGCATAGAGCACCTGGCGCACTGTAGATCTATAGAAATGACGGCGTCGGCGGCCGTGTAAATCTAGCTATGTGGGCACCCTGAAAATTTGGCGCCCCCTCTATTGAGAAATCCTGGATCCGTCCCTGCATACTATACATATTACCTCTGCTCATAATGTATCCTTGCCGGAAAAAAAATACAAAAATAAATTATAATTTGACCGATAAACGATATTGCATAACCCTTTATCTATATATTAATACCGGTGGTCTGTCTGTCAGTGTGTCTGACTGCTTCTATTTTCTCTGAGACCGAGGGTTGCGCGTTCCTGAAACTTGGTGGGTGGGTGCCCCTTGACCTTCCAAAGACCGAGTTGTATTGGTTAGTGGATCAAAGGTCATCAGGGGTCATTCAAGATCAAAGGAGGTCAAATGGGATAAACATTGGTGTATGGACATGAAACTTGGAGAGTGGGGTTGATTGTTGATGCCAAAAATCTTAAAGGTCAAGACAAGGTCAAAGGAACTGCGAAACCCGAGAACCGCGAAACCCGGGTAATCGCCTAGTTCATTATAATGTAAATCAGTTGAAAATACTTTTAATTGTATGCCGGGGGGGGGGGCACTTGTATTCAAAGGTGGATATGATGCGTGAACAAGAAAACGCGTAAAAAGGGCCTCTTTTTTCCAACAGGCGATGTACGCGCGTACATCGATTAGGGTGTCAAAAACAGCAAAATATGGAAAAAAAAAGGGTATGTTTTTTCGTAATCCTGAAATTGTGATGTACGCGATATCAAAATTATCAAAAATATTGTAATTTTGAAGTAAAGCAACATGAGCAAAGCCAGATAATAAGGGTATAGTATCAACACAAGACGAGTTTTGGATGCATCTGTTTGCAACAAAAAAATCCTCAAAATTTTGGGCTTTGAGAATTGGTCCTGTACCCAAATAGTGTTTGAGATCATGCAAGTTTTTTTTTTTACATTCAGATGACCAAATAACATCGGTGGGCTCCTTCTTTGTGAGATTTATCATCAGTCGAAAATAGATTCATAATGAGGAATCAATTTTCAATAATACCATGTCAAACCAAGAAATTATCTTACTTCCTTCTTTGTTACGGGAGTAGGAACATTCTTAACTGTCTCAATTTTGTCTAGATTTGCTTTGGTTTGACCATTTCCAATGACATGACCTAGGTAATTGACCTGTGGGAAAATGGCAAACTTTGAATTATATATGACGACAAAATTGTTTGCAATCTTTCATTTACTAATCTCTGAAATGTACCACTTGAATTTACCACACCGAATAGCATCACACTGTGAGCGTATTGACGTCTAAATGCAACAGACACAAATTTTGGTTTATCTTTAGGATGCAAAGGTACTCATTTACTATGACAAAACGAGAATAAAACAAAAAAATGTTAACGGCGACACACTTTTGACAACTAATTTGGAGTATTTATTCCACTAACTGCATCCTAAATTTAATGATTTATGACTAGGAAGCAAGCTCTATGCGGTGTGCTTTGTTCGAGGTCAATGGTAACGTGAGGGTCACAAAGGGCCAAAGGGTAACAACCGTGTGTAAAAAATTAAAACGGGGTCAAATGGTAAATTAAATGTAACATTGAGTAGCCCGTAATGAAAGGTGAAAATAAGCTTATGGTGACCTTGTTATAGGACCTATGGTTTGGGGGTCAAAGGTCAAAATGCTTCGAAATTGTCAATATTTGTGCTAAAAATTGCATGCAATAATCTTGGCCTTGGGCATATGCATGGGCTTTGCCTAGTGTCTCAGGGGTGTGTTCTGTTTTGGTTCATCATTGGTCACATTTAGTGTGTAGAAAATTGAAAAACAAAATCAAATGTTAAATCAAAATTATCAAAAATATTGTAATTTTGAAGTAAAGCAACATGAGCAAAGCCAGATAATAAGCGTATAGTATCAACACAATCAATTGCGTACTTGTTTAGGGTGGCGTAACTGACAAAAAGACTTGTTTATGGTAGCAAAAACAGACAAAAATGCTTGTTTAGGGTATGTTTTTTAGTCGGTGGAAATACTTGTTTAGGGTGCATTTCGGAAGTCCATGTTCACGCATCATATCCACCTTTGAATACAGCTGGCCCCCCGGGATTGTATGCTGCTGCTACTAGTAAGTGTTGTTTCTATAGGAGGAGGAGGAGGTATTAGAATACAAGGACACACCGACACTATAATTGTGTCACATAGTGTCATGAATCTTCAGAGGACACGTCAACACTATTGTGTCATATAGTGTCATGAATCTTCAGAGTGTCACTTAAATGTGTCACTTTGTTTATTGAATATTTTAAATATTTGCACAGATGACCACAGCATGTTTATGCATGCTAACCCTCTTTGGCATGTTTGTTCCTGTTGCTACAATATACCAGACTTTTATGGTCGAGAATCTTTTCAATTTTATATTAATAAATATTTTGTTGTTCATGGCAAAATGTTATCAACTTGGAGGAAAACGTACTTGGATATGATGAATGCTATAAATATCCATTGTCATTATGACTTAACAGATTTTACCCTACCAGACAATCCGCCATTACTAAGCAACTGTCCAGAAGACTGGCAGTCATATTTTGGCTCCTGCTTCAAGGTACATGCTGACTCACCAGCCAACTATGCAGCAGCAAAGACTACATGTGAAGCTTACTATCCTGGAGTAACGTTCCTCTCGTCAATGAAGGACCCGTACGAGCAGGCCTTTACTGAAACATTGTTCTACATCAGCGAAGTGGAATCAGGATGGTTTGGACTTGAGAGAGATCCTGTAAGATACTGGATTTTTGGTGTAGTTTTGTTGATTGTGTTTGTTGTGATTGCTGTTTAACCTTTGTTGTTGTTGTGATATCTGTTATTGTTGTTGTTGCTGTTGTATGTTGTGGTGATTATGTGTTGTGATTGTGTTAGTCATCATATTGTGGATTTCTGTTGTTGTCGGGTGTAGTTGTTGTGATTGTTATGACCATTGTGATTGATGTTATGTTGTGGCTGTCTGTTATAGCGCTTATTGCCGTCTTGTTAATACGTATAGTAGATTCAACCCATCGTGTCACCTCTACAGTGTGAGTCAAAAAGAATAGGACCGTGATTGATTATTTTTTATCAAAAAACGAATTGAGCTTGATAAAAAAAGGTTACATATTCAAAACAAGCATGTTGTTCCACTCATTAGAAAAAAGAACAACCGAAATTTATCATTCCTAACCATTGTTATGCATGTTCTGCCAAAAGAACCCATTTATCCAGCTGTCCACGGAATGCTGAATGCTTTGAATATGTGTGAGTACCTGGGAAATGACTGGGTCATTGAAGTGTAAATGAGATTTAAACCCTTGAGTTTCAAAAACAGACTAGCATGGTCTGCACAAAATAAATGCTGAATAAAATAACAAATCTGAAGGTATTTTCAACTTGGCATCTTGTGGCCCCTCCATATCCAGATGCATGATGTACAACAAGCTTTATAGTTGAAACTTACTTGCAGACCCATTCTCCCTATGAGGTTCAGAGCCAGTTTGCCTTGCAGTTCCCACAAGCAAACCGTACACCTTACAAACAGGTTATTATAGCAATGGTTAGGAAATTCCATGACTATAGAATCATCAGGAACCAACAACATGAAGCATCAGGAAGGAGGACTGCCAGGTCCCAAGCTAACATTGCTCGAGTGGAGCTGATTCTTGGGTTCATTCTCAGAGCTTGTCTCACTCGAGCAATGTTAGCTTGGGAGGTGTTAGCAATGTTAGCTTGGCAGTCCTTCTTCCTAATGCTTTATGTTATAATAACCTTTTTGCAAGGTGTACGGTTTACTTGCGGGAACTGTAAGGCAAACTGTCTCTGAACCTCAACGGGAGAATGAATGGGTCTGCAAGTAAGTTTCAACTATAAAAGTTTGTTGAACATCTGGATATGGAGGGCCATGATAGCTAATGCCTTTCCACCAAGATGCCAAATACCTTCAGATTTGTTATTTTATTCATTATTTATTTTGTGCAGACCATGCTAATCTGTTTTTGAAACTCGAGGGTTTAAATCTCATTTACATTTCAATGACCCAGTCATTTCCCAGGTACTCACGATCACACATATTCAAAGCATTCACCATTCCGTGGACAAATGGGTTCGTTCGGCAGAACAGGCATAACAATGGTTAGGAATGATGAATTTCGGTGGTTCTTTTTTCTAATGAGCGGAAGAACATGCTTGTTTCGAATATGTTAAACTTTTTTTATCAAGCTCAATTAGTTTTTTTGATAAAAAATAATCAATCATGGTCCTATTCTTTTTGACTCACACTGTCGTACTTTTCCGAAGGTATGGGTATTAAATGAGGGGATGTGCAGTGGGTTGAAATTAAACCATTACAAGAAACAAATTGGCAAACTATATGTTTTATTTAATACCCTATATGTATGTCTCAAACATGTTGAAGGACATAAAATAAGAGTAGGTAGGCCAATACTTCAGTTCACAACCGTAAGCTTAATTCAATTTGGCCACCTCACTGTCATACGAAGTTATATATTTTGAAGGAGCAGATCCTGCCTCATCTTCAAACTAATCGACGCTGTCCAAAACATGGTGAATATATTGTAGTGTGTTTTTGCCTGCGGTTGTGGTCTGCTAAGGGGACTGCAAATTATTTTAAGGTTATACACATGTTGGTGAATATATTGTAATAATACCAACAGTTTAATTTGATCAACAAATTCTTGACAATGTCTCAGCATTCGTGTTGAAAATCACCTTTCTATATCGTATGTCAAAATTGAATTGTTGTAATAACAGTAACCATCGCATTCACCTGTTACTAGATGATCTAATGTTTTCAAGCCATTTCAAAACTTTGACAGTAAACTTGCGACCCTGCAAGTATAGTATACAAATAAATACTGACATGAGACACTCTTGTTAAAACTATAGGCCCGAGGTGACTGCAATAGTGCTATTTTGTGAAAAAGAACCATTGCAGTCAGCGAGGGACCAAGGTTTTAACAGGAGGCTCAAATAAAGGCAGTATGTATTTGTTTTATATACGTCATTCATATATTCATTGTTCATTGATTGGTTAAAAGATTTTATTAAAAGAAAGAAGTGAAATTGAGACTCAGTCTTAGCCTAGCTTACCAACATGACCAATAACGGCAGTCATTCTTACAGTTTTGTCGTCAGCCTGCTTACAGTATTCATCAAACACGGACACGCTGTGCTTAATATGCTTTAGGTGTTCATACTATCAGCACCATCGTAAATAGTTCTTTTGAGAGCCGTAAATAGTTCTTTTTGTGCAGAATGATATGTTGATTTTGAGCATGTGATGTACTTTGAACCAAGCAATGAACAATAATATATGAATGACGTATAATATCGCAATTTGTTGATAGCCTAAATAATTGGCAAACATTCTTGTTCTGAAACAGAATAATTATTTGATTTGGCTCAAATTGTCTACTGAGATATACATTATAATTGGTTCACGCCCTCTACACTTATGATCTAATTGATTGAGAACCTCACCAATACCAGTTTTGGCTGCATCTGTTTGCAACAAAAATTCCTTCTAAAATTTTGGTGTTATGGGCTTTGCCTGGTGTTTAAGGGGTATGTTCTACTTGGGGTCATCATTGGTCAAAGGAGTCAAATACATTTAGTGTGTAGAAAATTGAAAACTAAATCAAATGTTAAATCTCAAAAGTACAAGTAATATACCTCACTGAAAGGTGAAAACACGTATATGGTGACCTTTTCATACGGAGCAAAAGGTCGAAACGCAAAAGAACAATTAGCATTAGGTAATTAATACTTATAACGAGACTATAGTATTGGTGTACAAATATACCCAATTTCAAATGGAGGCATCTGTGGGATTGTAGAAGCATTCAGTGGTTCTTTTTATTGACAAATCCAAATATTACTCACATATAGACTTATGCCATCATTGCTGACGGCTTCCTCAGAATAATACTGCTCTTTCAGCGGGAAATTCAGATGTTCGAAATTCCAAGGGTGTTAAGTTCTTTTAAAGGTGCAACGAGAGATTTCACAAATCAGGTATCCCTAAAAAATTCAAAAGTACTGATTTTTGCCCTGATGTATAGCTTTCCATTACAAATATCCCCATCTTGAAGGATTGAGCTGAGAAATGTTTCTTTCGTACAAAAAATTTAAAATTTCTAATTTCGTATAGGAGCAAATACGAAATTCAGCCTATGTTTACATTGAAAAATAAGCAAATCAAAATCACCTTTTTTCTCCCTTTTTGAGACATTTCTGTAGCCAAATACAAGGTAAGAAATCTATTGAGAGTCAAATCTATATGAAATTACTATTATGACACAATATTTGGGTGCCTCGAAATCTCTCGTTGCACCTTTAAGCAATGGGCCATATACGTGACCAAGAATGTAACTACCGATGTTCCGGTTGATGACTTTGTCCTCCCGCTTTCTAATCCAAATTGCCTCTCGTATCGTTCGTGCCATGTGGTTACCATCTTTGTCTACAATTGTGACCTCCTCCCAATCAATACAGCCCATGATATACTTCCCGTCGCAGCGAGCGATTGGCGTGCGCAATACCGAATTTTGTTACACATGCTCACGAGCAGAAATAGCTCGCTGCGACTGGAAGTATATCATGGGATTAACGTTGACGTGTTTGTGTGATTGCTGCATGTTGTGATTGTTTGGTTGCTAGCACTTCAATGTATACATTTTTATATAGATAAGTGGCAGATACGCTTATTCTAATGGATGGCCTTTGACCTTTACTAATTGGGCCATGGAAGAGCCGTCTGGAGATGGATGTGCTGCCCAGGTCAACTTGGAGATGTCAGCATATTGGGAAGATACGTCTTGTCTAGAAGAGAAACCATACATATGTAAATATACTTTAGGTAAGATACCGCTACAACAAATCTCTATGTTCGTGGACTCATAATTCAAGAACATTTATTCCAAAACTACACAATTGATATGAAAATGTAAGGTGAAGATATACTTGCAGGCAGATACCTACTAAGCCACATTTTGGTATAACAAACAGATTGTTGGCGAAGGATATCAGTCGAGCGGTGGTCTGTATAGTTGGAGCCAGAACTAAACTAAGGACCTGTGTCTCACTTCAGGAAAGTGCATTTGGTTCAATTTAGAGAATAAAGGTATGATTTTGGGAATCGGTACTCTCTTCACGACTAATTGAAACCATGGCGATACCATTATTTTAAGTGGAAGAACGAGGGCGGATGAAGAGTTCTTCCACGCAAAAATAATGGTGTCGCCGGTTTCAATTCGTTGTAAAGAGAGTACCGGTTCCCAAAATCATACCTTTATTCTCATTCTTGAACAGCATTAACATTTAAGGTCATCTTTAACCCTACTTCGCAATACTTTACAGCTTAAATACAACAAGAAAGGACTGCCACCACCCAGTGACAACAATCGAACAACCCGTTGAAAGCAACGATCATACGCAACGAGACGCAACGTTGGTAGGCGCGCGCGAACGTAGCAAAACGCGACATGACGCGAGCGCTCCAACCTAAAGACAAAGTCAATACGCAGCGCGCACTACTTGGGTTCAATTTAGAGAATAAAGGTATGATTTTGGGAACCGGTACTCTCTTTACGACGAATTGAACCCAAGGAGATACCATGAACGTAGCAAAACGCGGTATGACGCGAGCGCTTCGACCTAAAAATAACGTCAATACGCAGTGCGTACTACCTGGGTTCAATCATGCGAATTGAACCCAGGCACCAGCCAATGAAATTGCTTACATTTCCACAGCTGTTTAAGAATGTCGAATTGAACCCGGGCATCAGCCAATGAAATTGCTTGCATTTTCACAGCTGTTTAAGAATGATTATTGATATGATACAGGGCGAGTCAAAAAATTGAAAAAAATAAAAAAGAAAAAATATGGCACCAAAATTAATTATGAATTAGAAATCCATTTATCGAACAATTTTTAGTAATAAAATGATTTCAATTCCTTTACTCGTTAAGATTAATTATTCACTATTTAGACGAAATTACTTGTACTTATGTGACCGGGGAGTTCCTATGGAACCCATGATTTGCTTTTCGTCGCAATTTTTGATAATTGTCTGACTTTTAAATGCACTTCGTTTCATACCCAAAAAAAAATGAAAATCGGCCTTGCACAAGGGGACGTGTAACCCCCATTGGTCATTGTTTTTTTTTTTTTTTTTTTTTACTTGGGTTCAATTTAGAGAATAAAGGTATGATTTTGGGAACCGGTACTCTCTTTACGACGAATTGAACCCAAGGCGATACCATTATTTTAAGTGGAAGAACGAGACCGGAGGCCGAGTTCTTCCACGCAAAAATAATGGTGTCGCCGGTTTCAATTCGTTGTAAAGAGAGTACCGGTTCCCAAAATCATACCTTTATCTCATTCTTTAACAGCTTTATCATTGAAGGTCATCTTTAACCCAATTTCGCGATGCTTTACGGCTTAAATACAACAAGAAAGGACGGTCATCACCCAGTGACAACAATCGAACAACCCGTTGAACGCAATGATCATACGCAACGAGACGCAACCTTGGCAAGCGCGCGTGAACGTAGCAAAACGCGGTATGACGCGAGCGCTTCGACCTAAAAATAACGTCAATACGCAGTGCGTACTACCTGGGTTCAATCATGCGAATTGAACCCAGGCACCAGCCAATGAAATTGCTTACATTTCCACAGCTGTTTAAGAATGTCGAATTGAACCCGGGCATCAGCCAATGAAATTGCTTGCATTTTCACAGCTGTTTAAGAATGATTATTGATATGATACAGGGCGAGTCAAAAAATTGAAAAAAATAAAAAAGAAAAAATATGGCACCAAAATTAATTATGAATTAGAAATCCATTTATCGAACAATTTTTAGTAATAAAATGATTTCAATTCCTTTACTCGTTAAGATTAATTATTCACTATTTAGACGAAATTACTTGTACTTATGTGACCGGGGAGTTCCTATGGACCCCATGATTTGCTTTTCGTCGCAATTTTTGATAATTGTCTGACTTTTAAATGCACTTCGTTTCATACCCAAAAAAAAATGAAAATCGGCCTTGCACAAGGGGACGTGTAACCCCCATTGGTCATTGGTCAATATTTTTTAAAACTCTAAGAACCGTAACCATTTGTTTTTGCTGATATATGTGCACACATATATTATTTTATATTTTAGAATGGGAGGGCCTTATATGCATGATTCTAGCAGAATCTATGACGAAGCGAAACTCAATTCAATGCACGCGAGGATCAAGTAAATGATACAACCCGAGAAAGTAATTTGGTAATATTATATAGAAGCTCGGAGTAACTGGCGAGCACAGAACTAAATAAAGACGAAAAATACACGGTCTCGAACCCGGAACCTCTCGCTTTCTAGGCGTGAGAAATACCACTAGGCCACAGAGGACTGTGTTAATGTGAATACCAGTGAACGAGCGCTAATGTATTCAGTCTTTATTAGCGAGAGGTTCCGGGTTCGAGACCGTGTATTTTTCGTCTTTATTTAGTTCTGTGCTCCCCAGTTTCTCCGAGCTTCTATATAATATTTACACATATATTATTAGCAACGTTAAAAATAATTAACCGTTTATTATGCTGAAAGCAAACAATTTCATCGTGGAACTTGCAAAACCGTTACTGTGCAAACTCTACGAGAAAATGATATGTATTTTGCGTATAAAATGCGTATATAAAATACAAGTTTGCCTAAAATAACAATTAGTGTGTTTATTTATGTAATATATATAGGTATTCTAGAGTAGATATCAACATAAACACATGTACCCACGTACACACAGAGCTGACTCAAACTGAGACACTAGCTGACTCATACCCACACAAATGCACACCCAAAAAAATAAAAACAAAAATTAACCCATAAAATCATTGAAGCCAACTAAGATTATTAAAGTGCACTTTAGCCAAAGATAAAACCTGGGGAGGTTGAAAAGAAGTTGATTACGAATATCAGCAGAGAGTTGATCAAAGAAAGCAAGAAAACGATTAAAAACGGACAAAAGTATGAGAGAACTTAAGAGTATCCGCATGGCGAGAGTTGACAGAGATATTATACTTGCCATGCAGACATTACTAACAAAGACAAAAGTCAGGTATGTAAATCTCTCTCTCAGTGATATGAGGTCTAGCTGCTGAAGACGCTCACAATACTGAAGTTCACCCTGAGTGCTGGATTACAACTACGGGCCAGCCGTTTTTGATTTTCTCCAAAGAATTAATGTGACCAGTTTATATGGTAACCAAGAAGGAACGCCGCGCCGTATTCAAGAATTGGACGACACAGTGTAGTATAAAGTCTGACAAAAATGTTTGGATCATTGCAGCGAACCAGCCGCCTAATAAAACCAAGGAAACTAGAGGCACGAGAAGTGACATTTTTAACATGATCACCCCATTTCGAATTAGACGTGATGATGAGACCCAAGTACTGAGAGGTGAATTGAGAATTTTATAAGTGGGATCCAAGTGCCCAGCACAATAACCTCATGGATAACCTCATGTCAGGGTTGAGCGACATTTTGTTGGAATGTTTGAACGATGTTGACATCATCGACTGAACGAAGGGCCTGTATAGAAGGGTGTCATCAGCATACTGCGGGAGAGGAGATTGAACGTAATTTGGCAGATATAATAAAAATAAGTTAAACAAAAGAGAACCGAGCACAGAGCCCTGAGGGACCCCGGATTTTAACCGAAAAAAATGGAAATAACTGTTCAAGGTCTGCGGGTAAACGCTCAAAATGCTCCGATTCCAAAAGTGTATCAAATCGTTCGTCTCATTGTGTATAAACTGAAAAGACATATTTAAATAGTTCAAGTAATTTCTTGCATAGTTATAGGGCTCAGGTTTCTACTGGGTCTATGGGCGGTCACAACCCTATACGGTCAATATTTCGAAGATGTAGATAGTGTGGATGAGCATTTTTTGCCATAATATGACCATACAACATGTATGAGTAATTTGGAATTAGTTTAATTAAAATCGTACTGTTTTGATAATTTTACCCCAAGGTCATCGTGGGGTAAAATTTTTGGCCTACATGCCTAAAACTAAAGTTCAAAAGTCAGACAAACTATACATTTTCTTACTCAGTTTGACCAGAAGAATAAAATAATCCATGATTTAGCCCAATTGAATCATCTTCATTTTTTGCCCCTCTAAAAAATACCCCTCATTCCTCAATTAGCACAAGGGGACCCTGGGGACTTTTAATATGTTGCACCTTACACCATCAGGAAACTTCTGAAAAATTCAGCTTCTACCTATTTATTTCCGCCTTCTGGCTACACAGACCTAAAGTTCCTGGACTAAAAGGTTGTGTGGTATCAAGGTGTTCAAGGGAACTGAAATTATGTTACAAGAAAAACCGTTTACTTTCACAATGGCTGCCATTCAAAACTATTTTCGATCATATCTCAGCCTATAGTGTACATAGAGTTAAAATATGGTGCCTAAACATGGGTTTTATTGGTTACAGAATCAATTTGGAGCAACTAATGCAATATCACTAAGTCATACGTCTGCAACAAAATAGCTGAAAAACTAAATAGCTAATATACATTGCACCGAGTAGTTGGCCAAGAGTATTACATGATGGTTGCTGATGATTTGCTTTCATTGCCACCAACAGTTTTTGCTTGTGTGCTTGGTAATGTTCCATCATTGTGCTGGCATATTTTACAGTTATTGTAGTCTGTTACTTGGTCTATTTTTGTTCCTTTTTCAATATTTTAGAAGTTGATGCCGCTAATTCCACGTTACATTCCATCTTATTCTTACTTACTCAATCATCCATGATTAAAGAGACACTGGCACATTTGAAAAATAGTGCGCCCTCAAGATTTTTCAAAATCGATAATTTTGCATGGTTGTAAAGCTTTTATATACTTCAGCCCTCACCTGAAATGACTATAGACCAAATCAGCGTCCTTATGGGTAAACAGAACGAACGCCGTATGCAGGGAATGCACCCTGTTTGACCGATCTGTGACCTTTATGGTTTTAATATCAATGAGTACGAGTCTATAATATTCATGTAATATACAAATTTGTTGATTAAAGTTATGGAAATCTTAAAAGTTAGCCGCTTACAAATTACCTGGATGTCTTTAACCTCTTATTAACGTCCCTATTTGTTTTGAGTACGTTACTTTTATGTGTAAAATGTATCTCTATTCTTCCAATGGCATAGACTATCATTTGAGAACAAATTTTTAAAAAATCATATTTTGTGAAAATGTGCCAGTGCCGCTTTAAGTAGGAGAACCCAATTCTAAATTATTTCATTACCACAATACAACCACACGATTCATGTGCATATATTGCAGCAAAACACAGACACAATCAAGTTTTGTGTTTATCTGGAGATAAATTAACATCTGGAATTATCCAATAACACCTCTGTGGCAGCCTGGATAAAGTGTTTTGTTTAACAAACCCTTGGCCAGTCACTTCAGTGGGCTGTATTAAAGAAAATAACAAGACTTAGCAATATACACACCTCGTCTTCAAACTCACACCTAAACAGGATTTATGAGGGCTGATTATTCGGTTTCAAAAATCATTTAGGAAGAAGGGGCGATATGCTCTCTAGTGGCTATGTTGGACCTGCAACTCAATGGCAGCTTGCATGGGCAGGAGGATTCAAGCAGTTGCAGGTTTCTTTCGTCTGCGCAACTGATATTTAGGCAATTGCATAAAATTGTGGGGGGAAATTTAAAAAAATAAATGTTGCCTAAATGTTTTTTTTTTTTGGGAAAACTATTTAATTCTTTGATCCATGTGGACTCCTCCTAATACACTTTTACACGAAGTGTTAAATCTGTCTATCATTCCATTTGTTTATAGATAGTTTCCCCCCACAACCCACAATAGACCCTAGTGGCTACTGCCCGAATGGATGGACACAATGGCGTGGCAACTGTTACAGATTTGATGCTTCAAAGCGAGCCCAGACGTGGGATGCCGCACAGTACGAATGTCAAACAGATCTTGCATCATCTCTGGCTAGCATCAATGACATGGATGAAAATGTGTTTATCATGCAGAACGCAATGTGGGCATTCGGTGATTCAGATATCTGGATTGGTTTAAGAAGGAACGAATACGGTATGTATATGGAATGAATGCGGTAATAAAACTGATTTTATGTATCTTCTTGAAGGAATAGGTAGAGATATTGTGTAATTTACCTCCAAACCTGAGCACCATTTGTCTTTAAAACAGCACGTCTACCTAATTATATTAATTTCAATAATCAATTCAAATACAGATTTGAAAAATAAAATCTCTAATCCCATTTAGCCCTACCAAAAATGTTACCATGTTGCTGATGGACTCAAATAGTCACAAAGTTCATTCTGCACCTATCTGTTATATTCAGATAGTTCCCAATATCTTGACACACTTAAAATATTATGTTTTGAATACAAACCAAAAAATCAGCGCTTATAGGTAAGTTTTTAAAATAGCAATCGTTAGGTTATTCCTCTACTTTCTTAGACTTCAACTCAAGAGGTATACATTTTCTCTTTTTGCTTTATACCCCCCCTTAACCTTAATTTAATTTTTTGGCCACTTTTTCAAAAATCACCGGGCGGATCGGAAATTGCTACTAGATCTACCAAGACAATACTGCTACCCCTCCGTTGCTTGTGGTGAGTGGTCAGGTTGGTAGTCATAATTTTCCTCTAGTGACGTAAAGGATACTCAATGACTTAATAGAAAAGATCCTTGCATGGTCTTGAGCATGCATGAAAAGAGGCTGCGTGATTATCTTTCAGCAACAATCTTACATTGAGCATAGCTAATCACAATGGCTTGGATCCTAGTTAGCTGCGGGGAGCTCTTTATGCCATCTTTTAAGCTATTTTACATCAAGAAATGCTGCTAATTTAATGATCTTATTTGGTCTTTGTGGAATTATTTGGCCCCGAGGTGAACAGAGGGCGTGATGGGGTCCGAGGGAGGAGGACTTGTATTCAAATGTGGATATGATGCGATGCGTGAACATGGACTTCCGAAATGCACCCTAAACAAGTATTTCCACCGACTAAAAACATACCCTAAACAGGTATATTTGTTTGTTTTGCTACCCTAAAAAGTAAGCATAGTATTGTGTTGTAAAGCCTAATATAGGTCTATACCCTATACAGTATTTTTGATGTTTTGGTGTCTTTGACACCCAAATCAATGTACGCGCGTACATTGCCGATTGGCAAAAAGGGACCCTTTTTACGCATTTTCTTGTTCACGCATCATATCCACCTTTGAATGCCCCGGGGATGGGGTACTATTTTCCCGAGACCGAACGTTTTATATCCTTTATTTATATATCTTTTGTTCATTGATTGGTTAAAAGTGAAGCTGAGGCCTACTTAAATACTTAAAATAGACCTAGGCTAGCTATGCAAGATCTTGAGCCTTGATTACATCAAGCCTTCAACAAGTCGATCAGCGTTGTCCATGACAATGTAATCAACGGCGATAATTTCCTTACAAATATTTGTAAACTATATGTTGACTTTAATGCATAACATTGTATGTATTCTTTTGTGTAAACGAATAAAATATTTCTACTTTCTCATATTCTAAAAAATATCAAAATTTAAAAAAGGTATTGACAGAGTTCACACAAATACATGTGATTAGGAGCACCGATGTCATGCTTTTTGATGCCGGTACGCGGTGCAACACTTAGCAAATCCCACCTTATCGTTTATGCTCAAAACACCGTATAGACCGTCAGCCCAGAAGGTTTTGATCAAACGAACGAGGTTCCAATATCTGAACACGGGAAATATCAGAAAAAAACAACTTGCAAATATGAATGTCTGCCGGAGGCCTGCTGGTGCGTGTGGCCCTGGGGAGGGGTAAAGTTACAATGGGGTCAAATGTTTGACTGCTCTAAATCTAATGTAATTTAGCTCATATTATTCCTTAGGTAACCAGGAGTAAAAAAGTCAATTGGGTCACATGCGTGTGGTGCTTCCTTTCCAAGATATTAAGGAAAATAGGCTAAAGGTCATTTGTTTATTCAAGAAAGGTCAACGTTTGTAATACCAAGATTTCTTTGTAAAAATACCAAAAATAATAACTGATATGAAACAAAATATGCTTTTTATTTTGCATGGGGTTGGTTCCCTTTAATAGGGAGGGGTATAATGTCCCACCCCCATAGAGTCCTACAGGGAATGTTGTACTCCTTCCATTATAACAAGAAGATGCCGAAAGTGCAAAAGCATTTCATATTTAATTTGTTGATTGAAATATAAATAAGTGTGTCAGAAGACGTGTTTAAATACTCTTTTTCTCTTTTTAAAACCATATCAAGTTAGCATGACCTTTCAACTTTCAGGTTACTTTGCTTGGGCTGACCAAGGCGTGTTGGTCTATGAAAACTGGGGACCAAATCAGCCAAATGGACGGGATGCTAATGAGAACTGTATTGAATTACAAATAAACAATGGAGGTGTATGGAATGATGATGATTGCTTTGATTCTGCCAACTACGTCTGCAAGATGCCTCTGAGTAAGCTCAAATTTGAAAACTTTTCTCACAATTAGAAATTTCAAAATGCTGAGATTTTCCATTTATGTTGACTACTGATGAAGCAAGCTTTAAATTTGTGTCAAATTGATTTTGACATTTGAAGTTGAAGATTGAAAGCGTATGGAGTGGACATGTTAAATTCTAATACCGTACCTACCTTACCTGAAAACAAATTGTACATGTATACATTTCCTAATTGCTTTTTCAAGTATGTTTTATGTTAAAATGATTTTGCGTCAGATAATGACCTCTCATAAAAAATGAGTATTTAGATGTAGAAGCGCATTGGAACCGAAAACCAAAGTTGATATCAGGCACGTGTCGTTGAAACAGTCATGCTCCCACATGCTTTAATTCAGTAGTATTTCTCGGATATACTTCAATTTAGTTGGTGCTGAAGGAGGCTGTCCCGAGGACTGGTACAAACTGGACAGACAATGTTACAAACTTGAAGGTGCCAATGAGCCCTTGACATGGAGAGATGCAAGACAGTGGTGTGTTGAAAATGCCATTGGAGACGGCGACCTAGCAACAGTTTACCATCCTGCATTACAATGTAAGGACTTTCATAATACGTTCATAATCCAGACATTAATATTCGATAATGAAGTATAAAGAGTTTAGATAGTAATTTCACATCATACCAAAGAAAACGTATTTTATGATAGAATTGATTGCAAAAAGAATGTTATGAAATCCTCTCCGTTTATAAAAATGTTTACATAATTTTGGAATAAGTGCTTTTATATGCTTTTTATAGATATGATTAAAAAAAACACTATGAGTATTTCTAACTGAAATCTAATTCTTGAGTCCTTTTTAATTCGACAAAGTACGTGATTGAAAATGCTCAAGAGGTTGAAAGTCATTATTAATATTCCTTGATTTAATAAAAAATGGTTCCGTCTTAAACTTGAAGATTGTCCTACTGATATTACTCGAGTGTTGGACCAATACATTTCGATTCGTAGGCTGGAGACCAGCTTTGAGTTAATAAAGACCACCCTAGCCAAGTTTAGATCACATCTCGCCAATCGCAGGGCTAGAGTGCTGTTATTGTCCAAGCATCTTATTTTCTATTACTATGATTCAATTCTGGGTCCGAATTGTTTCATAATGTACACTTGTTAAATTGGTGACATTTTAGGAATCATAATGTTAGTTTCATCTTATTGCTAATGATACCTAGCTTTTCTGTGAGTTTGATCCAAAGATTCCAGGTGACCGTGAGGGTCCTCTAGTAAACGTTCTTGTTATTAAGGTGAAGTGGTGAGCAGTAACTCATCTTTTCATCAGATCAAAAGTCAAAGCGTCATCCCGCCGCATCGGTGGCAATATTCGGCATTATATACCTCATATATAGATCCCTGTCATCTGATTAGTTAAAGTGGAGACATTAATTCAACTAGCTTCAAGAATTGAACCAAAAATGAACTATGCCCGGGAGACCTCTTCCTAGCGTAAAAGACTGTCGTACGAACTATTCATCCGTATTATGAGTGTACATATTGAAGCTGGTGTAAGAGACGAATATAAGCAGACCATCACATTTGTTTACTCGTACTGTGCTGTAGTGTAAGTCTGATCCAAGAGCAAGAAAATGGCTGGATCGCAGCATCAGTATTCATGGTTTGAGCTTGTAGATGAAGATCTGAAAGGAATCAGCGATGCAGCTCATAGGGCTAATACCAAACGGCAGGTAAAATACACCGTCAAGATATTCGAGGATTATAATTTGACACCGATGACCGGGCCATCTGCAGGCCGTGTAAAAGTTGCCGAATTCGGCAATGATTTTAATGATATGCAAAGAAAATTGTACGCATCTTGCCGACCAAAAATGGCAAGAAGTCGATTACGGCGATCCGTTTTGGACTCCAACATCACTTCCTCAACACAAGAAAGGTTGATTGCTAATTCTTCACAAGTTACACAAAATTGTTAAACCATGCATGCATGCCATGGCCAACACGTGATATAGATATAGGCCTGTGTTAGCATCCTGGCTTAGAATGTTCTTTTAACCAATCAGATGACAAGAATCTATATATTCGGTATATAAAACAAATATTGACTGCTTTTTATTCGGAGCATGGTTGAAACTATAGGCCCTCGGTGATCTTGAAACCATATTATGCCCCTCGGCTTACGTCTCGGGGCATAGTATGGTTTCGAGATCACCTTGCGCCTATAGTTTCAACCATGCCCCTCATAGCAGTCAATATTTGTATAATATTTTACTCATCGCATTATGTACTAAACTACTACTAACTTAATGGATGATACTAATAAAACATTTCTCATAATTCATATCTCCAACAATAAACTTGGGGTTTTTACTAGATTGTTAAACTGTGACAAGAAACTGAATATATGGTGTTTTCTTCTGCATTCAGCATTCCTCACTGCCATCATGAAGGCCTACCCAGTAGACCTTTGGATTGGTTTGTATAGCAATGGTTCGGATCCTCGTTGGCAATGGGCTGATGACACAGTTGTCAACTATACTGCCTGGAGTGCTGGGCAACCTGATGGTGACCTGGTAAAACCTTAAAATTTATTTAATGTTATGACTAATCATCTCATCATCATGAAGGTCACGCCTGTTTTCAATAAGAAACTTTGTGAATAGGCTAGCTGCAAACATTTGCTTCAAGAACTTTCTTTATATAATTAATAATTAATAAAACTTAATTTGCCCATACAGAACCAATGGTCGTGTACTAAGATGGGAAGTGACTCACACCAGCCAGGGTTGTGGAATGATGTTGCATGTGCTGATGACGATGATGCTATAGAGCCAGAACTCAGTGCCTTTCTATGCCAGAGCGCATTGGGTGAGTTACTTGATTATGTGTATCCTAAATAAAAGAGAGAGACTTCCGTAGTTGGTTATAACACTGCAAGAGCTATTCGATATGACTATCTAGCAAACAACTCCCTTTGGAAGGCATCATTGGAATTCGTGCTTTCCGTATTGAGTAGTGAATTTATTTGGAATAGCCTCGGTCCGTCGGACCAATGCTTGGATGTAACAAGCACTGCAAATGACAAGACTGGCCATACCATGACTAACCCATGGGTATTGCCGTTAAATTCAACCAGGCTTTTCTAGAAATTTCGATTACCATAGTGTAAACAATATTATCGAGGACATTCAGCCGTCCATCAGTCTATGTATGGGGATGAAATTAGTTAAGAAAGAACCACTTAAATGGGTTTTGGAAGACCAATATTGCCCTGCAGGGCAAACTTTCAAGAGACACGGGGACATTTGCAGCAAGAAGCGCTTTTTTTTTTACTAATGTATCAGACCACACCTGAAGTGAATAAACTAAATACGCCGTCGTTATGTAATAAAATCATTAAGATGATGATTTTGCACCTTCTGTCCCGCACGACAGAGAATCAAACATGCTTTTCTATGGCGTACAATAGCAGTCAAGTAAAAAAAAAACACATTTTGGGTTTTTTCTTTTGTTCTTATTTGTCCAATAAACCTTCGAAACGTTCGCGGTAGTTGTTCTACTACCGATCAAGTGTAAATTGAGAAAAATCCGTATCCTCAAAAAGTCGCCTCATGTCCCTTTAAGGCCTTTTGCATAAACATAAAACAAGGCTTTTAAATCATTATTGAGATTACTATTCACTTATACATTTTAAAAGTTGACAAGCTATACATGTATCACACGGGTGATATATGGTAATCATGTCACTTGCTGCAATATCAAACAGTGTATTTCGGCATTTAAAAGAAAATTGAAATAGAGCAAATCCTGGAATGCAAACGTTTTTGTTTCCAAGACCAACGCCAGCAAGGAAGATGCACGTTGCTGGAATTTAAAAACATCAAAGTTTCAAGGTTGACTTCTTTAGTAGATATGACCAAATCTATTAAAAAACATTACGATTTAATATGCGCACATTATTTATAATAGTTAGAAAATGTAGGGCCCTAGGTAGATCGTAGTATAGTAATAATTAGTAGGTAGTAATTAGTTAGAATCTAGGGCCCATAGGTAAGATCACTTGCCAACCTCAATTCTGTTTCCTTCTATTTCTAGCTCATACCGTATTAATAATTACTGTATAATATCTATTGTTGTGAGACAGTACACTTTTTAATAAGTCTTAATTTATTCAACCTGCATTCAAACGCCATGTAATCCATTAATTTAAAAAAAAAGTATCATCATATACACTTTGTTTATGTCCTTGTTGAGTAATTCGTTGTAATCCTACAGTAACTGAAAGCCCACCAATTGTTTCAAACTGTGCCAAGGAGGCTATCAATCATACTTTGATGCTTGTTTCGTGTTGAGGGGACCCCAATGACATATATCGACGCCCATGGCAGTGTGCGAGTCAGAGTGAGCTCAACTGCATCCCTGACTGATCCGTACCAGGAGGCTTTTGTCAAGACCATATTGTACAATAACAAAGCAGATTCTCTATGGCTTGGACTTATGAAAGATCAGGTAACAGCAAAAGTAGTAGGGCTCACATGTTCTTGTTAGATCTCTAGATACTATTTGGTTGCTTCATGGTGGAGAGGAGAGTGGTGTAGGAGCCAAGCTTGTTTTCGCACAAGGATGCTTAACTGTGATGTACAATAATTTAATGTATATTTAGTGATTTTAACTTGCTAATGAAAGATGAATATTAGGTAGTGGTTTCATTTAGAAATCCCAAGTATGCAAAATGAGCTTTTTGAATAGAATCCCACGCTCTACAGTAAATTGCACGTGCACATCTCACACAGCAGTTTGTTACGGAATAAACCTCATTTGCATCAATGGGACTTCTATATATGAAACCGTTACCGTCTTTCCAACTTTGGCCATTTTCATACAAAGACAGAACTTGTTTGTATCCTTTATCGCTCTATCCTTTAAATGCATTCAACTTTGTTAAAAAGCGTGTTTTTTTCTTATTCAACATTCCGAAACTTAATAGTCCATTAGCCAGTTTCTGTACGGGCCTTAAAATTCGAGTTTGTTGCACCCACCTGGTGATTAATTTTCCAATATATCACCTTGAAGGGGGTGTCCCCCTGACTAGGATTAGATATGTTTCCGCCCCGAAAAGTTGCACATTAGTGCATACTGCCTATTTCAAAATGGCCACCATTGTTTGATGAAAAACTGCTATTGTATTTTCATTATAAATAGGAATTTTATCCAGGACTAAACGAAATAAAGTTCTAACCTACTGAAGTGGGCTTAAACATTTAAGTGTCCAAGATGGCCGCCGGTAGGAGGCATGTTTTGTTAAATGTACTAAAATTGCCAAATAGGTGGGGTAAGAATGCGAGTAATATCTTGAGAGCACGAAAAAGAGATTTAATGACATTTGTGTATTGCGGACATGATCATAACTCATGATGGCGGTGGTTATACCCGCTCCGGGGGACATAAATCAAGAAGAAAAACACCCCTGCACCTCTTTTTCGACATAATAAGAACCATAACGAAAACTATTGATAACATTTTCCCGCAATTTTCTCTCGTACTTCTGGATAATTGCAGACCACCCAACACTAGTTGACGCCGGGAAGGAAGCTGATCTAGGCAGTAGAGAGCGAGAGGAGCCTGTGGTACAAGTCAGAAACAAAGATAGCACTTGATGTGCTCGAAAGAATCTTAGTACACCATATTTAAATTTTACTTCTACATATAGAAATTTTTTTCACTTCTTCATAAGCATATTTTTTGTTTTACTGGGAAACAGCTATGGCGTCACTGAGTAGTCCTTTTAAGGATTTAAAAATACAGTCCACACCCATTTATTATGATTTTATTGTATCAGGTTGATATGAGCTGTTGTCTTCCTATGAACTATTATAGAGTCATTATAGAGTCAGTGTAAAGTGGGGTATATAAGCCAGAACATTCTATTGTTTGATGTTCCGCTTCGGCTCACACACTTGGTTACACTCATGACTTTTCTTCCTCGCTGACTCTACACCCTTGCGTGTATGTGCGTACAATGTGCTGTAGAATGTAGGCCGTTTTGTCTCTCTATATCAGAGAGAATAGGGCATCATAGTCGGCTACTGCATTAAGCAATAGGATGACTATTAGTTAGGCTTTAATTAGCCGCTGTGATATATCCGACTCAACTGGGTATATGCGAGCACCTGATTAGATGATAACAAATGTAACACATCGTGAGGATACTGGAACCTTGTAAGTACTCTTTTAAGAGCAACTAACGTTCATGTCTAAATAAAATAAATGTCTGCAGACTGGAAAATGTTTCCTTAGTTATTCTTGTTCGTGTATTGGTCTCCCGTATAACGGGGTGACGATTAGCTTTCACCCTAGGTTTATAACGTCGGTGTGGCTGATTCACTGGGCTTTCAGATCCCCGGTGTAACCTCTCGCTAGCCTCTCGTTCCCTGGAACCCCCTACATATCCCACACCTCCATAGCAGAAACAAATAAGTCCAAGTTATAAGAACGTTATATGGCCCAAGTAGTAACCAGCTATAGTAACGGCACTCTCTAGGACAAGTCAATACCCCACTTTAATATTTTTTACATCTTGGAAATGATTTAGGGTCATTATTGGAAAGATGGGTAGGGCTGCTTTTCTTCCTAATTTACGTACTCTAGAGCGAATATAATTACCGCCATCTTTAAAATCAAGCCTGAACGTAAAATATAAATGACATAAATTCTTTTTGGAGCTCCCAAATTATCACCCAGGTTCTTATTTCAACAATGTTCCATTTTACGTTCATTTAGCAAAATATACCTCCTTGCGGCGGTCATCTTGGACGCCTAGATATTTAAGCCCCCTTCAGGCAGTTAAAAGCTTGGTTTCGTGTAGTCGTGGATAAAATTTCTATCTGTAATGAAATTATAATGGCGGTTTTACATAAAATAATGGCGGCCATTTTCAAATGGGCAGGACGCGCTAACGTGCAGCTTTTCGGGGCGGAAACATACCTAATCCTAGTCAGGGGGACACCCCCTTCAAGGTGATATATGGGAAAATTAATCACTAATTGGGTGCAACGAACGGAAAATCTGATGATGGCAGCTTATGGACTATAAATAATATTTCAATGTAAAAATCTTACAAAGCTTATGACGTAGGTTTAGTTCCAGAATTTGATGTCTTTGCTCACCACTTGTTGCTAAAATGGCAAAGCTACTCAAAGAGTAGAAAATTTGACCTCCTTTATTACATATGAATTCAATGATCAATGTGGTCAAATGGTAGCTATTTGGTAACTTTTCTCTTAATTCATAAATCTTATTTAGAACCTAGAATGCTTATTTTGAGACAAGCTTGATTTTGTGCCAATTTCGGATGCAACATCACCCACATCTTGCTATTGTTTTCTGTCATGTATTAACAATGGTTAAAAAGCATACATAAAAAACAGGACACGAGCAACACACCAACGACCAACGTTAGCGTGGGCCAAAGCAGGGTAAACAGCACTTAAATAACAATTAACATACTTTAAACATTCAAATACAGGGAAGTAAAAAACCACCTGACACAGCTGCAAGGGTGAGCAGAGGGGGGACCAGCTGAACAGGCCTGGAGGATTATACAAGTGCAAGAACGATAGGGCGTCCGATAACAGCTTGGGGCGGATCAACCCCCTTTGGAAATAGGAAGTAGCTTCTGTCCACCATTAGCCTTGACCTGTTTTGGATAGAATTGGAACAAATAAATAATAGAGGGCATGATCCTGGAGATGGGGAAGCAGCAAGATATTTAAAGCCGCAAAACTTCATCACCTGTACTACCAAAAGATAAAGGAGTGACCGGAGAGGTAGGTATGGTAGTAAAAAGTAAATCATCAAATGTAACAGAAGTAACATTCAGAGTAGTTCCGTTTGAAGCACATATCGTCGGGGTTCTGCATACTGGACTGTCGATCAGCATAAGCCTAGTCCATGAGAAACGGGGCGTTTTTGCAAGTTGAGTTATGTGATGGCGTGTATTACTTAATTTAAAGGAATGGGTATTTTAATGGTTTATGTTAAAGACTTGAATGGTTGAACTGACGACGTATTAAATACCAAGACACAGAATGTTTTCCTTATTCAAATGACAACTGAATGTGATTTGACAGTTTGTCAAAACCAAATGTTTGATTCGCTGTTTTCGCAGTAATCGAATACATATTCGATCTGCAGAACCGTGATTGTCTATGTTGTAGGTGATATACTATCTAAACCGGTTTTTTTAACTAGTTTAAAATGATGATTGCCGATGAGGGCCACGATGTTAAGACTCGATGGCGGTGAATGATGGGTGGCAATAAAGATGAACTCAAGGACGTCGAACTACACGACAATGATGCGGAACTGATCGGATGATTGAGTGATGATGATGCTACTGATCGGATGATGATGCTACTGATCGGATGATGATGCTACTGGTGGAGGATGATGCTAGACTGATTGGATGCTTCTGCTACTGATTGGATGATTCTGCGACTGATCGAATGATGATGATGCTGCTACTGATCGGGAAGATGATAATGATCGGAATATTGATGATAGATGACGGGATGATGATTATGCCGGACGATGTGATGGTGATGATGAATGCTTGTGTATCGATGATGATGAGAGTGTATGATGAGATGGTGATGATGATTTCATGATGGGACTGAGATCATGATCATGATGGGGGATGATGATTATAAATCAGATCCCAGATGATCATGATATAAACACCCCTGACTCACTTATGAAATTATCATAACACATACCACACAAATGTCTCAACAGCACCTCAACCAATCATGATTCACGACGATGATTTCAGTCAGTAATGGAGTCTACAAGAAACAACAACAACACAAATGTGTGCATGTAATCACAAGAAAATTTAATATGTATGCCATGTTGCAACACACATTAATATTGGCTAGAACTGTTCAAAATGAGTCAAAATTATTTAAATAGTAACTATAACAGGATTTTTGTAGTATTAAGAGTGGTCTATACAACTTTATAACAACCATATTTTTCTCGTTTCTTAAATTCTCATTACATAATAGTTCCTATCTTTTAAAGTATGTACACGCTTAAATTATGATACCAAACTTGAAACGAATTAACAGTTACATTGGTAATATACTCAATAGACAAATCTAACATAATCTAAACAATTTAGAGGGCACTAAAGCTTATACAAACAACTTCCCAAGGAACATATCAATTTGTTCCTGAAAGGCGAATTTTAAAAATGATGTAATAATTATTAGTTTGCAGAAATCCAAGTTAACATCAAAGGAAAATCAAACTTTACAAATTATGTTTACCCATAGTCTATTTTTTGTAACTACGGTTATAAGGGGTGGGGTGGTAGACCCCGAGAATTCATTATTATAAAGCACTAGATGCTTTGTCGATGTTGGTACCAATTGATAGCGTTGGGCCTTCGGTTCTATTGCTTCCAACATAACCTAAAAATTGGCGTCACTAGTGAACGTTCAAAAATCCAAGTTCACAGTGGCAAATGTCATTGCCACAGACACATCGAGGTATAAAATGAAAAAAAAAATTAAATTTTGCATCAAAAAAGTAGGGAATATTGGATTTCCAGCGGGGTTGGCCCACCAAAGATATGGAAAATGACTAGTCTTTGATGTCAACATATTATAATTTTGAGCCCTACAGTCACAATAATTAAACACAGGGTACAAAGGGGTACTAAAGGGTAATGCAGTATTCATTTATAGGCGAATAATATGCCGAGGTCGGAAAAAAAAAAAAACTAAAATTGGGCCCATTATTTTATTTTTTCGCCGAGGATTACTTATGAGTTGATGTGTTCCTTCCATGTTAGTTTTTGTCGTTCGTCGATTGTGATGCCAAGGAAAATTTGTTGAGTGTACCTGGGAAGATTGTATGGTATCATGTTAATGTTAGGTTGTGATTAGTTTTGTGTGTAGAGTAAAACATGTAGGTAGTTTTTAAAACATAGAGAGAAAGTTTGTTAGCCCGAAATCAGTCAGTAGTGATTTTTGCGAGAACTTTCATGATTCATGTTGTTTAAAAAGTGCATTAATGTTAGGGTTTGAAAGAAAAATGTTGGTCATCTGCAAATAAGATGAGTTTTAGTGTGTTAGGAGATGTTAGTGATGTCGTTCATGTCAATGATGAAAAGTAGGGGTCCAAGGATTGACCCTTGCGGGACGCCAACTGTGATAGGTATGATTGATGAGGCGGTGGAGTGTACGTAGACTGATTGTGAGCGGTCGTTAGGAACTCCTGTAAACCACTCCCAGGCTACGCCACGGACACCGTAAGGATAAAGCTTGTGAGAAAATGTTGTGGTCAATGGGTCGAAAGCCTTGGAGAGATCCAGGAATACCCCCAGTTGTGGAGTTTATTTTTGAGTGCAAGAGTTGAGGTGGTTGTAGTTCAAGGAAGAAAAGGGCCATGTAAGTGAGCGTTGGCTAAAACCGTATTTGTTTCATAGACAAAGAAGATTGTGCTTGTTGAAGAAGGTAGACAGACGTGTGTACAGGACTTTTTCAAGTAGTTTTGAAAAAGAGGAAGAACAGAAAGGGCTGTAATTTGCAATGTTATGAAATCTTTGTTTTTGTAACTAGGAATGACTTTGGCTGATTGAGGTGATCTGGGAGTTCCGGTTGAGAAGGTGATTGTTGTTAATATGTGCATCAGAGGCGACATGATGTTTCATATGATTTGTTGGCAATCCCATGATCTATCCTGTCGGTACCCGCACTTTACCAGGTTTTTTTTAACCGGTTGGCGAAGTTTGTGCTTTCATCAACAGTGATGATTCAGGAAATGAGGGGAAATGTGTTTGTTGGAGGGTGTTGTTAAAGGGTGACTTGAGGGTGGAATTTTTAGCTAAGTTTTGCCGGGTAGTGAAGGTTGAAGCGATCGTTAAATGCGTTAGCTATGTAAAGCGGGTCAGTTAACTGCTTATTATTATGAGTGGAAAGGTCAGGGATGTGTAGTAGATGACCTTCCTACCTAGAATGTTGTTGAGGAATGTCCAAGTTTCTGTTGAGATATTTTGAGTTCTGAATTGCTGGTTGTGTTTTTTTCTTGGCAATACGTATAATGTGAGTTAATTTGTTTTTTGTAGTGTTTATTGTTGTTCGGTTGCTGGTGTGTTTTCTTCAGGTATGGTTTATAGAGGCCGTTTGCTTGTGTTTGATAGACTTGGAAATTGCTGTTGTCATCCAGGGCTGTGTATGGTTACGATTTTTAGGGTGTTCTTTTGTAAGGGGAATGATTCGTTTGTAATGATTCGTAAGTTGTAATGAAGTTGTTGTACGATATGTTAGGGTAATTTTCTGGGAGTATATGTTCCCATGATTCCGTGTTAAGTCTACGGTAAATGTGCGACGAAAGTTGTGAGCCTGTAGTCGTTTAGTTGATTGTTGTTTTTGTGGCATGCGTATGCGTAAGTGATTTGTAATGAGGAAATATTGGGAAATGATCTGTAGTGTCAGTGACAAAATACCTGGTGTTGGAGGCTGTGGTCAGGGAGTTTGGTGGTTTGGGATAATGTTATCAATGAGCGTGGCTGTGTTATGGGTACTTCTTGTAGCTCTGTTAATTTTAGGGATGGGGCTATAAGAGTTTGCAAGTGATTGTGTTTTGATAAAGTCATTAATGTGTGAATTGAGTGGACAATTTGAAAGATAGATTACACATTAAAGTGCACCGACACTTAGACATCACGGTTGGTTGTATTTAGTTCAGTGAGAAGATGCTCGAAAGCTTATTGTTAAAATTTTGGGATGTGTGTTCATGCAGTCTGTAATAACTTCCGGACAAAGTTATGTGTTTGGGTCTATTGTGGGTTAAGTTGTAATGGTGAGTCGATGAAAAGTGAGTCAAATTTGGTTCTGGTTGTGTCGTGATTTTGTAGGAGAGGTGATTTTTTATGTAAAGACAAACTCCCCTCTCTGCCCGTGAGTGCTCGGAATGTACGTGTACGTGTAGCCATTAGAGTGAGGTGGTGATTTGGTGTCAGTAAGCAATGTTTCTGAAATGCTCAGATAGACAGAGAAAGAGTGGTTGCGGTGATCAAGTTAGTTAGTGATTTCTTCATATGATTTGTGGATACTTACGGCAGTCAGTTGATTTGAAATGGAATATGGAAAATGAGTCGTTGATGAGGTTTTATTGTGTGTAAAGCTGTCGTCAGTGTGATCGCGGGAGTCAGAACCAGAGTGTTGTGTGGATTATGTGGGAAGGATGGATGGTCACATGTTTTGAGGATGATATGGGGTCTGTGGTAAACGGATGATGCATAGGGAATTAAGTTTGATGTGTTCAATTGAGTGTTGGTGAAAAATCAATTAATGATGCGCGAAAGTCTTCGTCGTGAATCTGATGGTTATTAAATGGCACGGTCGTGTATAGCAGGGCATAGCATACTGAAAAGGATAAATAAGTCAAAGGGAACATAGTAGCGAGGGGTTATAAGGGAGAGAGATGAGGGGGAGAGAGAGGAGAGAAAGAATGAGAGAGAGATAAAGAGAGAGGAGAGGTGAAAGAGGAGGGAGGGGAACTCAAGAGATTGGATGGATGAGGGGGTAGGTTGAAAAAGGAAGAGAGTTAAAAGAGCAAAATGGGGAGGAGGGTAGATAAAAGTGATTTAGCAATACCGAGACGGATGTGTTGACAAGTCAGACACGACGAAAGTAAAAAAGACAAGCACAGAGGTACTACAAACAAGGGGCTACGAAATACAAAAAATAGATGTGGACAAGTATCAATAGTAAATAAATAAAGAAAGGAAGGAAGGTTTAATGAAAAAAAAATAGGCAAAGAAATCAATTAGTTGGGAAAGTCAGAAAAGGAGTGAAAATGGGCAGAAGAAAGTCGCAAGAAAGACAGAGACAGAGAATGAAGAAGGCAGGCAGTGTGTGTGAGCTAGTAAGGCCGGGCAAAAGAGGAGGTGGACGATTGTTTAAGAGAGGGGGGGGGGGGGAAAAAGTAGTATATAATACAGAAGGAACAGGAGCGTCACTGTGAGATTAGAAGAGGGGAGATCAGGAGTTGAGGATAGACGAGGCAAGAAAAAAAAGTAAAAAGGGACGCAAGACAGGCGAAGAAGGATATAAAACAGGACACTGGCCAAAATACAAACACAAAAACAATAAGGTTAATTACAAAAGATATCTCGAACAGGTACTTACAGAAAAAAAATACAGTACAAGTACCTTATTTAACTAAACTTCAATATCAATATACAATCAAATAGCTGATACAGTAAGCTATATACTAGCCAATTAACTAAGAAAACAAAAATTTATATAAATTCATAAAAAAACAGTGGTTTATGTATGAAAAACAAACAAATAAACCAACCAAAAAATCGTGCAGAGAAAAAGGATGTAAAAAGGTGTTTATAACATTACATCTGCATGTACACATGGCATACATGATTACTTATACATATATTCGCACATACATATGATCAATGAAAAACTTAATATTTTGTAGGGGGTTTATTTTATGATAAGGACAAAAATAAATAAATAGTAGTCAGTGCGAAATGTGATTTAACGGTCTTTCCAACCTGCATCATTGGGGTCTGCAAATTTATCCAGAAAAAGTGAAAGAGCCTAAAGCATAAAGCAATGGGGAAAGAGCAACTGTGGCGTTCTAGTGATGAATAAAATAGACCCATCAACAGTGGAAGTTGGAAAGTCGGTTAGATACCATGTCTAATCAGCACAAGAGCAGAAGAGATGTGAAAAAAAAAAACAACTACTAAAATGCTCATAAACAATAAGGGTAAATAAGTACAGATGAGACAGTGGGTATTACTCTAATGAACGAGAGGAGCCAATAAAACCAATTCAACAGTTCAAGTTGGAAAATTGATTGGTTACCTTTAAGATTCCAGCATGAAGTCAACCATTCAGTGACGTTAGTGTGTAGTGTATCATTTGCAGCATAAAACGTAAGCGTTGTTGTTCAGACACTAATGCAGCGCGCGCTGCATAACGGTGGCAAAAAAAAAACATTATACGCGAGCAATCTGAACGCTTGACGTCACTGAGTCGAGGAAGGTAGTTGGGGTATACTAAAAACGTTCATAATAAAAAAAAACCCGGACGTGCAGATATATTGATTCCAATATACTGGTCTATGTCACGATTGCATCGTGTTCTGAGTAATGTGAAAAAAAAAAGTGAACCTAAAAATATGAATCTCTTCAAAACCTGCACCATTAGTGTCCGATGATAAGACATGGAATTAATGAGGAAGAAGAACAACAAAACCAAACAGCAGTGGTGGCGCTCAGATGGCGTGTGCATACAGGCCCATCAATGAGTAAGGTTGGAGAAAAGAAGATTAGGTACACTCTTAATTCTTAGACAAATCTAATTGGATGTGCTATGTTAAAGATTAATTAACTAACAGAACATATAGCAGGATAGGGGATACATAAACACATATGAGGCAGTGGTAAATACATAATCACATTACAGTAGGGGAAATCATATGAACATTATATGGCGGTGGGGTTGGAAAGGGATAGACATAGATAAAAAATAAGGCATGATACCATGAGTCGGAACAGATTAGAGAGGGGGAGAAGTTACTGGTCGTTGAAAAAGATATGATTTTGAGAAAAATAAAAACAACAGAAAAAAAAAAAAATCACACAAGAAGTATGGTTGCTCCATATCTTCCACGGGGGGTTAGCGCAGGTGCCTTTGGGAGGAAACATTAATGCTGAATTTGAAAAACGAGCGATTTCTGAACACGACAAAAGTATGCGAAAAATATAGCAGATGTGCGCAAGACATTGTGTGGCTTAACAGTAAATATGCATAACTCCATGGAGGTAGAGCGATGGAGCAATGGTACAGAGCCAAAAAAGAGAGAGTAATGACAAAAGAAGTACAAACTGCAAGAGCCGTGGAAAATAAAAAGATGTGTTTAAATTTCATTACCAAAAGGTAATTTAGAAACAAAAATGCCAATGTAGCAATCTATCCACCTGCAACCATTGGGTCTAACATTAGCCATAGGTTATGAAAGGGGGAGAGAGACCAAACAACCAGGCTCAATGGAGGGTTTAGAGGCGACACCATTTACTTAAGAGAGCAATCATACCAATCAACAGTGCAAGTTGGAGAAAGGGATTGGTTACTGGTTACTCCAACCGTAATGTCAACATCAGGACGTCAGTGTGTAGTTCATTGGTTGCAGCGTCAAAACGTAAGCGGTTGCCAGGATGAAATGCATGCGCGGGGTGAGTGTGTGGAATAGCAGGCGAGGCGAAAAAAATATACGAAGAGCAGCTGTGAACGCGTTGACGTCACCTGAGTCGAGGAAGGTAATTTGAGTATACTAAATAAGTTCTAATAAATAAAAAAACCAGTACGTTGCATAAATTGTAATAAATCATACTGGTCTCTATCACGATCGCCATTCGTGATTCTGAGTGAAGAAAAAAAGATGAACCTAAATCTGAACTCTTTCCAACCTGCACCGTTAGGGTCTGATGATAAGACCATGAATTAATGCGGGAAGAACAACAAAACACAAACTATGAAAAAAAAAAAAGGCAGTGGCGCTCAGATGGAGTGGCTACAGGCCCAACAATGGTTCAGGTTGGAGAAAAGAAGATTAGGTACACTCTTAATTTCTTAGACAAATCTTAAATTGAATGGCTGACTAGTTAAAGTTAATAACAAACTGCACACATATAGCAACTAAGAGATGGATATCATAAATACATATGAGGCAGTGGTGGAACATACATAATTGCATTACAGTAGGGAATCATATGAACATATGGCGGGATGAAATGAAACGGAGGACATAGATAAACTTAAAGCATGAATTACATAGTCGGAACAGATTAGCATAGGGAGTCACATAGGTGTGAGAAAGATATTATTTGAGGGGAAAACTAAAATCTAAACAGAAAAAAATATACACAAGTGATTAAGGGTTGCCTCCCATATCTCCACGTTAGCGCAGTGGTGCCTTTGTGAGGAACATAAATGCTGAAAAAAAAAAAACACGAGACTTTCTGAAACAACGAACAAAGTATGAGAAGAATAAATATAGCAGAAATGTGACGCAAGACATGGGGGGATGGAAAGGAACTTAGAGTACTCTTTTTCCCGTTACGCGTTCGGTTCGTCGTAGTACAGTAAATATGCATAATGCATGGAGGTTTGGGTTTAGAGAAGAGGAGCAATGCGAAAGATCCAAGATTGATCGAGAGAAAGAACAAAAAGAAATACAAACTGCAAGAGCCGTGGAAAAAATTAAAAGAGTGTTGTATTTCATGGACCAAAAGGCATATTTAGAAAAAAAAAATGCCAATGATAGCAATCTATCCAACCAGCCACCATGGGGGTCTTTCTAAACATTAGGCCATAGGTATGAAAGGGAGGACCAACAATACGGCTCTTGGAGGGTGGTAGAGCGACATTTTACCTAAATGAAAGAAAGCAATCATAACAATCAACAGTGCAAGTTGGAAAATTGATTGGTTACCTTTGTAATCCAACGTAAGGTCAACATCAGTGACGTCAGTTTGTAGTTCATTAGTGCAGCCGTCAACACGTAAGCGGTGACCCAGGATGATAATGCACGCGCGGAGTGTGAATAGAGGGCCGAGGCGAAAAAAAAAAACGCCAGAGCAACTGTGAACGCGCGTGGACGTACTGAGTCGAGGAAAGGTAAATTGGAGTATATGAATACCGACATAATAGATAAACCCCTGTGTACGTTGAATATAATGTATTTAAAATAATAATGGTCTAAATCACGATCGCATCATGGTTCTGGGTGAAGAACCAAAAAAATGAACCTAAATCTGAATCTTTTCCAACCTGCACCCTTAGGGGCTGATGATTTAAAAACCATGAATTTAATTGGGAAGAACAACAAAACCACACTATTTCAAAAAAAGAAGAAACAACGTGGCGCTCAAATGGAGAGTGCATACAGGCACAATCAATGGTTCAATGTTGGAGAGACAACGAAGATTGGGTACCCTTCTATACTTTAATAGATAATCTAAGTGGTCTATGTAAAGATAAGTAAAGTAAGTAAAATGCAAATATAAGCAAATAAGGGATACATATAAAAATACATATGAGGGCAGTGGTTAAATACTAAATCTCATTTTACGTTAGGGAATCATATGAACATATGGTAGGTGGAAAGCAGACATGGATAAAAAAAAATAAGGCCAAAATACATAGTCGGAACGGTTTAGCATAGGGAAAAGTCACAGGGGTGTGAAAATTGAAAATGATATAAATCAAAATCTATATAACAGAAAAAAAACCATGGACGATCTATGACCAAAACTGCATTATATCTGAGATTAAAGCCGAACCTTAAGTCCAATGGTTATGTAGCCATATTTTCCACAGCGTTCATATCAGCACAAACATAATGATTTTCAGCTATGGCTTACTTCCCACTAAGGGGACCAATCATCATAAGTAGTTTCTAGTCTGTCTTCTTGGGTATTCCAGTTTGCTACTCCTTGTAAACTGTAAATGTAACACTGATTTAGGGTTTTGTTAATGCACTAAAAACAATAATTTTGAAATATAAAAAAAAAATGACTGTTTGTAAGTCGGGCACTACGAGTGATTTGAGTCCATATTTATAAGCTAATGTGATTGTAATAGCCAATCAGAAACATGTTAGGAAAAGCAAGGTGAATACGAAGGTCATTTTGAATGGTTACTCGGAGGTCATATGTTATACCAGCCAGACGTATCATAAGAAAAGTTGTAGACCGGGAGAGTTAAAATAAAAATTAAAGTCCATAACAATTTACACAAAAACAGAGAATAAACAAAATGATTAGCAAAGTGAGACACACATATCATAAGATTCTATTCAACCTCAAAAAAATTGATAGGTGCCTAAGTATATGTATGTTAAATTTTGCAGTTTTTGTTCTTGTTCTATTACAGGAGACAGGGCGAATACAAGTGGCTAGATGGTTGGCCTCTGACTTTTACAAATGGGGCGAGGTGAGCCGCGCGATGGTCGGGTTGTGTCATCTGACAAAGTAATGAAGTTTGGGATGACCCTGATTGTGTGAGATGAGACCCATTTATCTGACAAATACACGGTAGTATATGAATCGTGTGATTTGTGTGTGACTTATAGAAAGGGTGTATGTGAACCTTATTTTTTTCTAAAAAATTCTGAAAGCATGAAGCAATACGGTTTTACTTAGAGCAAGGTCTTCAACTTGTAGATCATCGTGACATGGTTGATATATGTGTTGGGTTGGTGAGTGTGTGTGTGTGGATGTGTAGTGTGTGTGTGTGTGTGTTAAAATCGGGAATATCCCAGCGCGACCGTAACTGAACTAAACTGTCGAATATACTTTCACAGCCACACACCCACCACACCACTCCCGCTTCAGGCTACTGTCCTAGTGGCTGGGACACGTTTTTGAAAACAATATTAGTATATATTGATGAAAGCTTGACAGCAAGATCATTTGGTGCCAGCTCCTACGAATGGCCAGAACCAATATGGAGCCAATTTAGATAGTGTTCACCGCAATGCCGGAAATGGATGTCATCATGCAGAGGCTGGCAGGGGGGGGGGGGAAAAAAACATTCACTGCTTCCACAATTTGGATGGAATGCAGAGATGGGACAGTAAGTAGTGAATACGCGTGTTTAACATGTACGTAACAAATATTAAAAACGTTGTAGGAATTAAAGTTTTGACCGAATATTGTAAGGAAAAACAATAGCAGTAATTCATTCTGTATTTAAAATTTGACAAAGAAGGAAGGATTGTCTGCAAATTTAATGGACATATTTTTTTTCATTGTCACATTTTTTTAATAATGTGCTCTGACAAGTTTTCCAAATTACAAGGTTATTTGAGGAATATGTTGTGAAATGAATTGGAAATGTACAACTTAGGTACACTGGATTGTTGCGAATAAGGGACGCGAACCCCCAGGGTGAGTGAGATTTATATAAATCAACAATTCTGAAAATAATGAGGGGCACAGACTGGTACCTGCATCAAGCCGGACTCGCTATGAATCTATCTTGATCTGTTGGAGTGAGAGAGAGAATTTTCTAATTGGAAAATTCTCTGTTTATAAACTGACCCACTAAATGGATGACATGCTTTGCTTTGCTTCCAGTAAAAAACCCTTTAACGCTGGGGAGAAAACCTTATCTTGGTTTTAGTAAGGTTGAAGTTAAGACTATTTTACTCAATGCAAAACTGTGACCCGACAACACTTTTTGTCATATACCAGTGTCAAAATATGAACAATAAATATTACTTGGGTACATCACCGTATAGGAGTGAAACTACATCCAATTCACAGACATTTGTTCTGTCGAGTTGTTAAGAGAAACTACTGCTTATAGACAACTACACCACTACCATTTAATGCCAATCTGCCCTACTTGGACTAAGTCTCCTTCTCTTTGGAACCGATTGACTATGAATCTTTGGGAATTACTCGGGCTCTTCCGATTCCATCAGCCTGAGCGTCCTCACTGACCCTTGTCATGAACAGAAGCGTGCTGTTCTGGCCCGGAGGCCAAATGATGCAGTTGACAGTTCAGTTTCATGGTTCACTCATTCGGAGCCGGGTCACTGCAACATCTGCTTGACCCCTGGGTTGTAAAATTCTGTTCACGAGAACAGGACTGGGTTAACACAAAACTGGGGTAAAAATCTGGTTCCTGAGAACAGCGGACTGGGTTAACAAAAACCGTGTTTGTGTGTGTGTTTTGTGTGTTACGATGCTGCCTCACGCGCTGCCACCGCGCATAAGTATCTTCTTGGTGCTTATGCATTAGGATATATGGGAAAAACTCGGGCGTCGGAGGAACAGGGAGACCCCGAGCGCAGCTGGGCCATCTTTCATGACTCCCTTTCGGTTTGAACACTCGGAATCGTCACGCGGTCACGGCGCTCTCATTCTCCATCATTCGAGCATAACCGTGTGTGTGTGGTGTTTATGATGCTGCCACACGCGCGGCCACCGCGAATCGTATCTTCTTGGTTGCTTATGCATCTAGATATATGGCAGATTCGGGCGGCGGACAGGTTAGACCCCGAGTGCAGTGGGGTCCTCTCTTCATGCTCCTTTCGGTCTGAACAATCGGAATCGTCACGCGGTCACGGCGTCTCATTCTCCCATACAATCATGCATAAACCGTGTGTGACTGGAAAACATTCGCTATTTATGAGATCGTGTGCTGCGCGTGATTGTGATTGGTAGTCTAATTGGACGGTTCGATTGCCAATGGCGTGCTCGCCTTCACTGGGCAATCATTCATGATGCGGTCTGGCCCGCGTTGTTATAATACGATGCGGAGTGGGCTTTGCAGCAGGTTAAATGGAATTACTATCCATTGGTTACAAACCTTAATATTGGTTTTTACAATTGAAATTCACTAATTAGAATATTTAGAACCATCCCACACTTCCAAAAAAGACCATACTGAGTATGTTAAAAACTACTAACCATTAGGCCCTAATGCGTGTGATAAACTTAAAACACGCCCGCGTCGAAAACCTATGCCAGACAAACTCTGACTCACATAGACCTGTGTCCTTACCTACTGGTTTGGACTAAAGGCATGCAGCTATAGACAAGCCTGTTTCGATCCAAGCGGATATCTCAGGAGCACGCTTCAGTCGATTTCTGACCCATGCTTAAACAGATTTGTAAAAAGAAAACGTTAGTACTTAGGACATGGAAAACGTGTCCCCCAAGTTTAGTACGAAAATTCAATTGCACTCCGGAAAAAAAATAGAACAAATATCCTCGTACTGGGAACATTCGGTTAACAGGTTTGTGTTTGGTAGATTTTTGGTGGCCTCTTAACTCGAGCTACTATGTCACGATTGCTTTTCGTGTGCGGGTGCGGTTGTGACTTACCGCTATTCCTCCAGCGAACTTGCCGAGGATCTTGGCTTCAAGAAAACCCAACTGGGTTGTTCTTGGGGCTTGAAAAGGAGCCTTTTGTTTTAAATACTTTCCTACTCCCTTCTAACATTCCAGATTACTGGGGACCCCCCGCAAGGAGAAGAAGAAGAAAGAAACGCCTTTTCTGGATTAGGGATGATAAATCAGACATTCACCTAACGCTACGATCTTTGCTCTGACTGTGTTACTCCTTAACAGTCTGCAACTTTATGCATTTCTTGCGAGGGGTCTGTGTTCCGCTAGTAAATATGACCCATAATCTTGGTGCAGAAAAAGCGCATGATTTTTGCCAATTTCAAAACCCATGAAAACGTTAATGTAAGCAAGTGAACGATCCATTGGTAATTTAATTGGTTAACTATTAAATGCTCAGCTACAATCATCTAAAAAATAGTTGTCACAATTGATATAATATGGCAACAGTCTTCAGTGCTTGAGACAACGATTGGGTAAGGGTAAATCGTGGTTCCATACAGAGAGCCAGAGTCGGCCCTATTTTACTATACCATTAGCCATATTCAATCTTCAATGGTTTGTGATCCTTACAGCTTAATGAATTCGCAATTGGATCTTGGTGCAGAATCAAAGGCAAGATGGTGCCAAACTGTAGAAAAGGTGAAGATAAAGAAAAATCCAATGATGAACTGAGGGTGCCATTTTAAAACGCAGAATAGTATTACAGAAACTTTGCTAACCCGAGGTGGCCGCAACATTGTTGATGGTAGACAGAGGGCTTCCTGAAGGATGGCAATGATGGCGACGAGTACGCACCCAGGAAATGTAGATATTCAGATTCTTACAGTACGTGGGTAGTAAGAAAAACTTTTAGGGATCTCATGGTTGCTTAAGGAAGGGTGTAGTTTCAATGGTATCATGTATCCCCCAAAAATAAGATGCAGGATGTATGGACATGAGGAAAACTGGATATTAAGATGATGTACTGAATTTTGGCTTCTGAGAAAGGAGACGTGTCAGGACATGGAGTGGGATCCCAGTCCAGGGTGGTAATTAAAGATGTTACATGTTTTGTTCTACGTAAATCCGAAGACAAAACGAACATCTGCTCTCTTGTGCGTCAAGGCGATCACCTAGGGTGTGGACGGCCTCCAGGAATTCAGAAGCGTACCATTTTCAGGAATATGATAGTTTGGTATGTCTTTGCTTTGACGCTTTGTTACAGGGAGAACGAGTTACGATGGGTTTATCCAAGTGAACGCCTGGCTTTTGTTTGATCGTGTTGCAGTGGTTATCCCAGAGGAGGTCTGTGAGAGGATCACACAAAGATAGTCATCTCCCATCTCTCATTAATCAATGTTGGGGACTTGGCCATGGCTGCTGACAACAATGACTCTGATCAACATTGCCCTGGGGAGAGGGGTTCGCTCCCCCGCCCCCCCCCCCCCAAAAAACAATCGGAAAAGTGTGGCATCACGTTTTTCGTGAATTGTAGGTCCAGTGAAACGAGTAAAACACTCCAAATTCAGGGATTTAAAAAATTAATCCATTAGGATTTGAGTTAGGAATAAACCAATGTTAGGAGTAGATAGGCAGGAGGGACAGAGAAGCGCCCTCAGTAGTTGTAACTAGGCTGGTGAATTGTATTGCGCTTCTTGGGTTATACACACTGACCTGGCGCCGTAAGGATCAAAATTTGGGTGGATCTACTTTCTGCATGGCATCTGGAAAAAGTTGCTTTAAAAGTCTAAAATGCACTTAGTTATATTAGAAAGTGATGAATTTCATGATTGACATGGTAGATGGTATGTTTTCTCAAACTAAGCGGCATTTGGACAGGGAATTTGAGGAGGAAATACTCCGCGGTCATCAATTCACATCCGAATTGGAAATTACTAGCTTTTGCGACTATAGAGAATCTTGGGTTGGCGGTCTGACATCGGGCGGAGTGTGGTGATTCGGAACTAAAAAATTTTGCGTCATGATATGTTCAAAATTTGGTTATTTGGTGATTCGCTTGTATTTGGATCGGTGGTGTTTGTTTTTTTCCTCTGTGAGAGATTTTAAATGTGAAGACATGCCTCTAAAAGTTGCCCATTTGCCCTAGACTACTGTGTATAAGGAGTTAGTGGTTGTGTAAACCTATTGTGTGTACATAAAAAATTGTAAGTGAAGTAGATAAGTCCTAATTTTCCCCAAGACGTGCACGTCTGGACAAAAGCATGAAACTTGGCAAACTTTCTTGGGTTAGGTGTAAAGCAAATTTCAGATGTGTGCCAAACAAAATTCGACCACAATAATGAAGTCATAGGCCACGCCCCTTTTTTACATTTTCGTAGTATAATGTGAAAATCATTCCTTTCAATAATCAGATCAAGTTTGGTATCAAAGTAAAGCTTGAGACATGTAGAGAGCTGAATGATCTAACTATTTGAATATTTGGTAAAAGAGGTCAGTTGGGGGAATTAAGGTCATACGATACCATTGGCCAGTATTGTGGATAATAACCGTAGTTAAGGCTGGTGTCAAAGTGTCAACTCCAAAAGGTTGATCGCCATTGGTCACTCCTATGCGGTTATGTTGAGAAAATTGCAGTGCGAAGCACCACAAACACTTTTACTGAAATAATAGTCCTAACCACGCGGCTTGTATTATTAGTAGCCACACAGTAATTTTTTTTTTCGTAACTGAGGGTGCATGTATAAATGCCTTTTAAATTATAAAATTAATATTCACTTGCAATTATTTGCGGTTATTGAGAGGCCCAGTAAATTAAGGAAAACATTAATGACTAATAACTATTGCACCAATTTGCTCCAGAATTGTATTGGGAAAACCTTTAAGAAAACCGTATCAAAAGTTTTACCAAAATCGCAAACTAGTTAGAATATGTATGGGGGCAAGGTTTACACAGTCACAAATATTGATGTGGAAATGTTCGAATGAGCGAAAAGGATGTTTCATTCGCCTTTCAAGGATTACGGTCAAGGTCACAAGGGGAAAATTTTAGATTTACCCGTTTGTATAAAATAGTAGTGGTCTACTGGTATATGAGCCCAAAATATCTGGTGCACCATATATGATATTGTGTTGCATAATAGACTGCAAAGGGGAAGGGGCTGTGTGAGGTCACTAACTATAACTCTAATTCTATATTGAATGTTCAAAACTAAAATTATATACAATTTAGTATCTAGTGTGACCAAAAGAACAAATTTGAAAACCAGTTGAGAGCAAATTGGAAAAAAAAAATTACCCAGGATGACCTGAACTGTTATGTGCCTATTGTAATAAACTATAGAATCACAGATGACTGTCGAACCTAGACCTTATTAATTGAAAAATTACCATGTTTAACCCTGTACAAACTTTGACCCCTTATTCCTACATATCCAAAGAGTCCTTTTGGGTTTTAATTTAGTATTAGTAGTCAATTTGCAGTTATTAACACTAAAACTATAAATCCCGAATGTTTAGATATTGCCGTTTGTTGCGGTACATCTTGGTGTGAAAGCTGTGTTTTAAGTGGGAAGTTACATAATACGTATTAACGCATGAGGATTGCTTGAACGAGATTATAACATAGGTCCAATACCATTGGTTAATGTGTTGTTACCGGTTGATGGTTGACGATTTTCAGCAAGTCCGGTAAGTGGGGACAAGGGAGCTGGGGAAATAGCTAAAAATGTCTCCAATCTTGTGAAATGGCGCATGGCAGTCCATCTTAAATTTGATTCCTTCAAACCACAACAACAAATAATGAAAGAAAATAAAAACAATTTACAAAACTGAATAAAAAATATTAAAATCAATAATTTAAAACAAAATTAATAACTGTTAAAAGGATAGCTTGAGTTCCAAGATCAAAACGTGTTGATACAGATGGAGTTTTTAGGGCAGTTTTAGGGAAAGGTTAATTCAATCAAAATAGAAATGTATATAATTATATCAAGTAAAAAAATAAAAATAGTAATAATACAAAAAAACGTACACAAAATAATGGTCAAACAGAAGAAAAGTCATCCACTGGAAGCTCCTGTCCAAAAGCGCTTATTATTTGTTCAAATTTATCTAGAAATTGGCATAATGAAACACAATAAAGTTGGATAAAAGGAGGATGGTGCCAGAGTTCTACAAGATACCCAGGATATGGGTAGGATTTCTGGAAGGGATCTTGTAAAAATTGAGCCCAAGGATACATTTGACCCTTGAACCCTTTAGTTTTCTTTTTCGAAAAAACTGCTACAGAGGTATCCAACACTAGTTAACAGAATACCGCCATTAAACAGGATATACTAAGCAAAGATTTCTTTCCTGTGTCCAAAAACTGTAGTGTAGACAATCACGTCCAGGAACTCGGCACATAATTAATGAAATCTCCTTAAGGGAAAAAAGACAAAAAATGAACAAATAAAAACAATTATGAAAGAGCAGATGTTGAGAGTTTCCTGGTGACTTTAAAACATCAGTACAGAACACACTGCTTGGCCTCCACATAGAAAATGGCTCTGTGTGTGTGGAACATGATTCGGCAACATTCTGGTGTCTTGTGGGACAAATGTCTGTAAGAAGCAAGGTATTGCCGTGTTTGGTGAAACTTCTTAATTAATTCTGAAAGCTGACAACATGACAAGGACCTGGCGAAAACATAAAGTCTCGGCAATTTTACGTGGGCCAAAGCTTGAACGGACATTGCTTTCAGCTCACAAACTACTTTGATGGATCCTTTTTCTTAGATTTTGGCGGAATGTAATGATGTAACTTGGTTCAAGGCAGTTTAAATTATTCACACCGAACGGTTAGTGCACAGCCTTCATTGTCATTCGGGAACTACAATGAAAAGACAAGGGAGTAATGGGCTTTTGAGGAATGTAACATACCGTATGTTACAGACTCTCAATGCATAAAGGGACATCTTAAACAATGATGACAAAGAGCCCAACCTTCAATACTGTGATATCATTCTTGATTATTATAGTTCTTGATGGATATTGATGTGCACTCGTTATCACCAAGACTTTCGTGCATACACAGAGTGCTGGGATGGGGAAGCACTAGACCATGGTTCTTTTCCAGGAACCATATGGATTTCAATTCCAATGCATAATAAAATTGTTTCATGAAAATATCCAGGGGCATTTTGAGACATTCCGACTGGGTTATAAAAAAGCTATAATAAAGTTCTCCCGCATGCCCAGCAAAAAACTCCAGGCTTCGAGCTATTGGTGGACTGCTAGAACTAATCAGGAGGTTCAAAACTCCTGAAAGCTATTGTAGACCTGGCCACCTGAAATATCCAAGGTAAGTAGAGAAATGCTGAAGTATGGCTGCAGGAAATTACCTCTATGGCTATGAACTACTGCAGGTGGCTCACCACTCGCCACAGGATTTTTTTGCGCTGGACTTTGTGTGCCTTGTTCATGGCAAAGGTATCCAGTGACTGGTGACCCAGAACTTCTAATTATTCAGGTTTTGAATTTTGGGCAATTGATTTGCAAGTAGACTCTAAACAGAAGATTAGACCTGAAAATTTCAATTCCAATCACATTATTGGTTTGCATGACAAGGCATAAAAAAAACACCCCCCCCCCCCTGTGGACCCGTACACACAAAAGTTGGACTTTTGAGTTACTCAGTTTTAGTAACAGCCCTTTGCAAAACTTTATTAGTTTTTAACAGATCTGTCACATTAGGGCGATTTAAAAACTGAAGGAAAAAAACAAAGTCAAATCAAAGCTGTCATTCTTAGGGTTAAATTTCCCAATGATAACCGTGTGGACGTAAGTTGCAGAAAATGTTTCAATTTGTAAATCCTCAAAACGATCGCGAACGAAAGTCATCATTTCTTAATAATGAACACAAATTCTTAAAAAAAAAAAAAAAGGACAAAATCAAAAGAAGTTTTAACTTCGTCGTACCCCATCTTATATCCTCACCGTCTGCCCACTTTTCTGCTTCCTTTGTCCCCCCCTATTCACGCCCCAACCTTGCTCCTTTGCTTCCGATCACGCCTCACCCAATGTACGTTAATCCCCCAGCAACTTACCCTCTAACCTCACAACCCTTTCTTTCCCAACCCCAAATCACTACCCTTCTTTTCCCCACAACTTTCAAATTTTCAAATGTTCAATCTCTTTTTTAATAAATACATCAAAAAGTAGTAACCAAGGTGCTGAGTTAATGCCCTTTGGGGCGATGACGGCCAACAGCATGTCAACTTTTTGTAATATCCACAAAATCTATTTGTGAAAATTGAAATGCCTTATTGGTTCATGAAACTACATAGTATTTACATTGATATGAAACAAAAATCAAGTATTGGGACATGAGTTTGATTTTTTACAATGTCAAAATTTGTTTGACATAATACGGAACTGCCTTATTGTATGCATGGCATGTGGTGGAATTTGATACCAATGTGGTTAAAATTTACTATAAAATGACCTCAATGACCTTTATTGACTACATGACCCCAAATGACTTAGATGCCCTAACTAAAATATTTAAGACCATCTTTATGTTCCAGGCTTTACTTTGATACCACACATGATAGGTTACTGAGGAATTTCCTGTTTTGACATAAAAGCAATATGCAAAATGGGGCGGGGCATATGACGTCCTTATGACGGTCCGGATTTTGGGCACCCATTCTAGTTTGCTTGTGCCCCCCACGGAATGTCTGCTGCCAAAGTTTCCAAGTTTTGTCCAGAAGTGCACGATGCTTGTGGTTATCTACTTAAAATATTGGTATTTCATGAGGCTTTATGCTTTCTAAAAAATTTGCCATAACAGATACTTAACATTAGGAGCTTTAGATGATTTGTGAAATGGGTGGGTACCAGATAAACACAATGTCAAACCTGAGGTTGCTTCTCTATGTCTGGATCCCCTGCCAGGTCCAAAGTTTATCTCTATTGCATTAACAGTTACACCCGATCAGATTTGACCTTTTTTTTTTCCAAATATATATGGTTAATCTATTTGTGATTGGTCCCTAATTTCATTCCTGAAGGATTAACTTTGAAAATCCCTGAAATGTTGAACAGGGAATGAGAGCATGTCGCTAGCTAGCATATCGAGGCCGGCGTGAGGGCGGTTGATGTATTGGTCCTTGTACACCAAGAGAAACTTCCCCATCGTGAAAACATTGATTGTCACCATATAAAAGGCTAGTATTTTTTCTACATATAAACTTTTTCTGTATATGACGATAGGTACGGAGAACAAATGGCAAAAGGGTTGGTTTAAATAAAACTACAGTGGACCCCTAGCTGGGACCACGCTAATGTTCTCATTAACGGACGTAATTTTTTAAACTAGGTATTTTATGGAAAGATATGGCCTAACTAAGTCTAGGACAAATACACTTAGAGGGTCCAAATGTCTTTTTCACACGAGAGCGAAAAGACTTTAGATTCCTTTTCACCTTTAAAGGAGTCAATTTTTGTTTCAGTATTTTTATGAAAAACAGGTGGCCAAATCACTTCAAAATCGATTTACAACCTGGAAAAGCGTTGGGAAATTGCGAAACGCCAGAACACCGAAACGCAAACAATAACAGAGAGGGCTTCTGTAATCTGCAGTTCAGAGATGATTGTAAAGTTTTTGGGGGGGTGGACCTGGGTCAACGTTTCTTCGAAACCTGTGGATATTCTTTGGGTAACAGAGAGGGGTTCAGTATGACGGAACCAAACGCTAATCAACTACGTTAACTGGATGGACGGTGAACCTAGAAGGGACGACCGAGGAACGACTGAACACAGACGGTTGTTGAGATGGATATTGACAGTGATGGCACCTGGGGAACAGATAATTGCAATGACAACAGTCCTGTCATAGGCAAAGTATCACCTGACTGTAAGTTAACTTTTAATAATTGCAAAACAATAGACGATTTGCGCGACCCCCATAATGAATCTCGTTAGATGCCCATTCAATCCAGGAACTTGTACTAGCCTCAAGTCAGCTAGAAACATACGGTTAATCGCGTAATTTAATATTAGAAAACTTACACTATCTATGACGCTGCAATATAGTTGTGTAATCGTCCGGCAGGTGACAAGTAGGCCACAGTTACGATCGAATATATCACTTTTTGTCGTAAATTCAACATCAGTGCCTCGCTTTTTTTTTCGGTGATATTCTTTAATTTCTGCCAGTTTAACTTCACGTGAAAAAAAAGTACTTTGTTTTGTAGTTTTAGGAACTGTCCGGCGACGCCGAATGAAAACAGATTTTTTTTTTAAACATGAACTTTGGTACAAGTTCCCGGATGGAAATGTGCTATAAACGAGATGCATTATGGGGACGCGCAAAATCCTCGTTAGGTGCACAGCTAAAATGGGTGCCAATTGATATCGCCCAAAATGTGGGGATGCATAATAACTTTTTCACAATCTTTTAAAAAAACAGGAAGATTGAAGAAGTGCTATAAATTTATAGGGAGGGGTCAAAGTTGATGAATTAAATATATATACTGGGTACTCTGTCGTCTAAAAGACACTTTATTACCCAAGAGGCTTTTCTTACTTTACAACAGTCTTGTCCTACCACATATTCGTTATTGCATCATAATTTTGGATGATAACATAAAATTGTTTATAATCTTCATATCAAAAAAAAGAAAATTATTCGCATATATACTAACTCAATTCATTGAACTTCAGTTTCCTTTATTTACATAATATGGTAAAATGTATAACTATCAAAATACTTCCTCTTGATTGAGGAAGGGCATAATATGGAATATCCATAGTCTAATGCAATTTGAAAAGATGTGGCTTCCATAGAATGTAAAAAATAAGTAATATATCTACAAAGTAAACACCATTCGAAGAATAAAAAAATATGCAAACTGAGTATATATTATTTATTTTAACATGATCCAAAAAGTGGGTGGCAATTTTTCATAAGTTCACGAACCTGAAAGTTTTACCTCCGTATAAATCCATGGAATAATTAAGGGCTATTAATTCCATCCGATGGTATACGCAGTTTATTTTATGATGATAAGCCACAAAGACAGAATAAAATATTGAGGGAGAGGAGGTTAGGTTTTTCCGAAATTTATCCTGGACGCTATCGCGACAGATAATGAGGAATCCTAAAAATAACCTCGAATAAGCAGGAAAAACGTCGCGCGATTGAATAATGAAAGACCGCCCCCCCCCCCCCCCCCCAGAAGGTCATCTGAATGCCCAGCCATCTAACCAAGGTATGCAGAGAATGGTGACCAAAGGGCACACTACTTTAGCAGGTATAAATTTGTTTTCTCCCAATAACGCTCAAAAACTTTATTTCCTGCGGACATATGGGCCATGATTGTTGAAAAGTTTGCCCCACCAATTAAAAAATAACTTTAAATTGTATTTTGGTCCCCCCCCCCAAATAACGGAAAAGACAGTCGCATCATACATTGGTGTATGTCGTGTACGTGGACGAGGGCTTCGATCAACATGCAAATAAAATATACTTTTGATATGTGTATTCTTATAGATTGCAGCAAAAGATGAAGAATGTGGTTCCAAGGGGTGTGTAAATCAGGAAGTGTGAATGTATCGTGTGAATTTATAACGGCAATGGATGTGAAATAGGTTAAATTTAACCTTATTGGCTCATTACTGTTTGATGTGTATTTTTCGTTTCTTTTTGGAGGTTCATTTGTGAGCTTTACAGGATGAGTTAAAGAGGGAAACCAAAAGCGAAAGCAAAATATATTCTATGTCGGCGCGTCCACATACTGATGTATTTGCAAAATACGGCATTCCGAGAAATCCGGCTTTGAAGATTTTGCGATTTTAAATTTGCCCATACTGTTGATTTAAAACATATATTTCAATTTAAAACCTAGTGGAAAATCGCCGAAAATAAGTAAATTTCCAAACATTTAACTAATCAACTCCCAATTTATTTGATATGCGAAACGATGATGTAATAAATACGTCCCTATGTGAAACGACAAATAGCAATTTCAACGAGTAAATAACAAATACGACGCGTAATTACGTTGTTATATACGCGTTTGGGCAAATACGTCAAGTATTTGAAAACGACAAAATACCAATTCGACCGTGAACTGCAAAATACGACGGTCGCAGAAATACATCACTATGTGACGCGGCGAATCTTTCAAAATGCAGATACGAAGCTATGCCTGGACTGCGCAGTATAGATTTTGGATAAATACGTCGTTATGGATGCGGGACAATTGAATTAACGTTTTGTAAATACGTCATTATTAGTTAAATTATATTTTAACTATGTAGCCACTTTTGAAGGTTTAAATTTTTGAATATGTAGAGGTAGTACAAACCAAATGTACTGCCAAATTTCTCCAAAAGTCCAAAATGTGGAATGCGGGCCTACGAGATATATAATGAAAGAAGAGTTTCAGCATCGGTAATTTTCAACAACAATAATATTTATTTACATTCAACACGACTATATTTCCGCCTTTCGGCTCTTCAGGTGAATAGCATTTTGTTTTATAAACCAAACGATAAACGGAATAGGAATGTTTGACAAACGCGGAAGCCGTTTGTATAATCGTTGTCCTTATATATAATATATATATATATATATATATAATATATATATATATATATATATATATATATCTATATATATATATAATATATATATATACTATATCTATATATATATCTATATATATATTTTCATCAAATCACATTTCAAATGATGTGAAAAATTCCGAAAAAAACCCGTGAGGCCCGGTATTACTCACCGGGTATACGCAAACATGGGCGGGGGGGTTTGTGTTATACAAGAGCAGCAAATAAAAACGCGCTGTGACCTCATGGCTGGTAGAAAATGCCTCTGGAAACTTCCGGAATTTGAAGCTAAAGTAACTGATAACTTTTGTGCCGAATTTGAAATGCTACCTAATTTGGTCTAATGTGATTTGAAAGAGTGATTTGGGGGTTAAAACAAAGAATTAAAAGAGTTACAATCGGGAATCCAGATTCTAATTACAAAATTGCTTACTTTATGACAAATGCGCACTTTTGAGCATTACCATGCGCAGGTATAATTACCAACTTTGCAAAAATCTCAAATCCCTTGAAATTAAATACGCTCTTTCCTTCAAATGTTCTTCTGGTTTTGCTTTAAGGACATGGCAATCTACACACGTTTTTTTGCGCTCTTGGATATGGGTAAAATTGTTTAAAAAACACACCAATTTGGCATTTATTACGTAATGTACAATTTGAAGTCCATTTTTGAATAGTATTTTTCCCCGCCGCTGCAAATTGCTGCCAAATACTTTTGGCCACCGCATTATATGTAGGAAGTAAATAAATAAATGCGCCATTTACATATGGCGCTGTCACATGTATCAAAGCGCTTCACATTTATTGCCGTGCCGCTAGATATGTAAGCTGCCTAAAATTGCCCAAGGCATACTAATTCCCTGGGCGGCGCTCAAGGACAATATTCCTAACAGCTCCCCATTTAGCACCTGAGTGGAGAGAGGCAAGCGAGGGGTTTAAATGCCTTGCCCAAGTGCACAACTTATTGGCGACAGCGGGACTCAACCCGTCTCGCTTTCAAAATTTGCATTTTTGGATTAAGTTTTGTAAAAAAACTTATATATTTCTATCATTTTCTGTAAAGAAATTAGCAACGTTTTCCGGAAAACGCGACTCCATAACTTGGAATCGAGTTTTGCTTGAAAAGTGAAATTATTATCAAAGGTGTGTTTCACACGTTTTAAATCCTTATTCTGTCTCTCATTTTGACGGGGCAAAAGTGGATTTATTTAGGCCCTTTGTGGAAATGAGCTCTTCAAAATTTTAGCACGTTTGATCCAAGGTTTCGGTCTGCCCATTACATTGGTATATCTTATCTTCATACTTTTTTCTATAATAGATGGAGTAGCATGGTTGGTGCTTATGTGTACCGTGAGAGTAACAGATTATAGAAATACACTCTGTAAATTTCTAACAACAAATTGTCAATCCTTTGTTGTTTGAGATAAAGGATAAAAGGACATCTTCTACGAAAGCAATGCGAGGAAGGGCGGTATTTAGTTTTTTACGTTTTAAGTTTGTATGAACTTTAGTTTTTAATGACTTAATATGTGTAAAGAGATAAAGGGGAGAGCGATCTCATCTGACAGTTTACTTGCACTGGAAGGCAATACATAATCATCACTCTGATTCAACTTGGACCTAATTACCGTATAAAGGCCTATCATTGTCAGTCTAGTTCCGGTCCATAGCTAAAGACGTATACAGGTTTAAACTTTGTATTGAGCTTCTCTTACCACCCCAGTGTAAATAAAAGTAGCATATCTCAGGGTACTAAGAATGTTTAAGAAAGACGGGTTAGAGGGTTATTTGATGACATGGAGTTGTATAACTTATTGAAACACATTCATTATAAAAACCTTCACATGGGAAAAAAAAAAATAGATCCCAACACCATTTACTGCTACATCTATTCCTTCCCACCAAGTGATTTGGGTAGCCTATATCAATAGTCCAGGGTATGCCAATGTTTACTTGGCTGATTTTAGGACAAATGTTATTCGGATTTCAATGACATCAACTCACTTGTAGTTAGGTATAAAATTAGTTTAGCGCAAGATCCAATTCCAACAAGCTAATTGAATGTGAAACGATTCCTGTTGTACAGCGTAATTAATAATTAGGCGCCGTAATATATACTGGATGTGGGTTTTATCCCTCCTACCGGAAATCATTGGTTTATATTTATACCGAAATTCCGCGCCCCACAATGCACCAACGATTACCGAATAATGTCAACACTCCATGCCGCTCGCAGTTTAGTGCTGCCTCCTTTAAACTCCGCGCACATTTTGTGGCGCACAATTACAAGGCATCAAGAGCACGTGTGGCGCAACGTATACGCGCAGGTACCAGATCATAAGTTCGGGTTTGAGCCCCGCTGAAGTCAACGTGTTTTGGTCCTGGGCAAGATACTTAGTCCATTGTCCTCGTTCACCCCAAGCGAAATGATGGGGAGTCTGTTATGGGGTATTTACCAATCTAAGTGCTGATAGAGGTGTCGCCCTAGTCCCTCAAGCCACTAGAATAAGCGAATGATTGTGCCGATTCCTGATGGCAGCGGTACTAATAATTGGGCAATCGCGCGTTGAGCACCCGTAGGTGGATATGTGCGCGTTATAAATCGACATTATTAAATTATTATTCTTATTATATTATTATTATATATTATTATTATTATTATATATTATATTATTATTATTATTACTCGTTCTGGTACAAGTTATGTACAGCAAACGGTTTTCGCACAGTTATGAACAGAACAATCAAACCGTATGACACAAACAACCATAGAAATAACTCCGCCTAAAAAATCCAACGATGTTGAAATGGCATCAACGTGCTCAAACTTGCTCTCAAATGATAACGTCGCCACGCCGCTGATAATCTCTCAATTCCCACATCATGCTTCGTTATCAGTGCATACGACACAGGTCATAAGCACACCATTACGCAACGCGAACACGCTCCTGCATTTATCATTATAATTCCCCGTACATACCTACATACCTTTTTAATACAGTAATTATATCGTTCGGATTTTTTTATATGGCGGGGAGTATATATATGCGCTAATTTATTTTATAGAGAGTGCGAGGTTTTGGGAAAAATTTTGGTAAAATTATAGACACGGGCTACCAGACCCCTTTGCCCCCCGCACCCCCCTGGGGCCCCCCCCCCCCCGGGGCTTTTTGGAGACAACATTTTTGTGAACTTATACATGAAGCCAACCTGAATCCCAGGGTTGTCTGCAAAAATCCCACGCCTGTGTTTAACGGTGAGGGTGCTTTTAAAATGGGCCCTGCCAAATGCCAACCACCCCTTCGAGAGAGAAAGTACCCACATTCCTAGCACAACATAGAAACATCGCAGGCACTTGATATTGGTACCAATAGATTGCTATGATCCTCTCTTCCATTGATAACAAAAATGAGTACCTACAGCCTAAGCATTACGTCACATGACGCATACGTTCGCATGTTAGCAAAATTTGTCCATTTCCATAGACACACATAGGGGAAAATCAATTTTTCGCCAAAAATGTTAGGGATATCCAATTTTGCATGGTTTTTGGCTCTACTTATGGAAAAATGAATATTTTATAAAATGTCGGCATTTTATGCCTATAATAATGTTTTTGAGAGTTTGAGTAAGTAAAATTCGAAATATCAATTTGTCCACCCTATATTTCAGTACATGTATTTTCATATTTCCTCAACATATGAACGTCATAGTGACGTCATAATTGAGATGTTTGGCACTTTACTTGATAACCAATGGAAAGAAGAAACTCTTAGCTACCTCATGGTACAATGTACAGGAACGGATGTTCAGTGTAACGAAAATCATACGGGTGGGGGGGGGGTCGAAGTTTGTTAACAAAATGGCTCAGGTAGACAAGGGTTAAGTCCAAACTTGACAAGTATTATCATGCCTTCCTAGCCTTGGAAGATCGACTGATGTGCCAGAGCACTCGTAAGAGAGATTTGTTGAGATAGCAACATCAGAGAGCCAATTATGCAAGCCCTGATTTAGTTACCAGGCAAAGTGGCAGAGCCAGAAATTCTCCACAGGTGATCATGGGTGGAAGTTAAATGATGGTGCACTAGATACAAGTGGCCTCAGAAAGAGTTTGATGCCCACAGGAGGATTCGTCCTTACATAATAGTAGAGAAAATAATCTGATACAGATAAGACATAAGACATGACTCAGAAGATTGAGGAAGGAAAGAGAGACATTTTCTGATCAAAGGAGCTGCATTTAAGCTGGATACCAAGGAACAGCAATTGCTTAAAAGATTGCCAATTGAACAATCCAATGATTATTAAAATTGGAATTCTTCTTATCGTATCCAAAAAACATGGTTCTCACTGTGATCTAGCCCAGGTGGGTACATTTCTGGCTGCTTCACGAATTCTGCAAGGTCTTGTCTCTGCATTTTGCACCACCATTGGGCGAGTGCCCACCAAGAGATGCTCCAGTGTCCTGACTGCTTCCAGATAGACTCACTTCTTCAAGGCAACCTTTGATCGGCCTAGTCTGGATCTCAATCAATCAGCTGGACCAACGCCACTCACCCCACGAGAAGCCAGCCCCAGGCCGAAGCCCGCTCACCATGCTCAATACCAATGATGCCACTTGGTTGACAGCAAGTCTTTTTTCCCACAAAGCCACTCCCCCAAACTCCTTTGAGACTATTTCAAAGGACCGGACTTGCTAAGAAACTACCACGGACATAAGGCGGTCCAGCAGCCGGCTCTGTCCAAACACAGGGTGCTTCCATACCAGATACTTGGCCGCTATGCTCATGCAATGCTACGCTGCTGCATTATAATTTGTCCGCTGGGAGCGGGCTTAAGACAACCGCGACAAGCCGGCAGGAGGCATCCAACGATGGGTCAAGCTTCTGGGCTGACCCCGCCCTACAGGGCCAAAGCATACTCACACACATGACAGCACCGGGCAAGCGCCGTCGATCTCAGGGGCATGGCGGGCATACAGGTAAATGTGGAAAAGCCCCATGGGGGGTCAGGTGCAGAGACCAAGATAACCCCCGGAAGCTCTTGAGTTAAACATTTTCGAGTGCTTTCGGAGAGGGTTATTCCTATCATGAAGCAGCTGAACTATGCTGACTGCGTTGGTCCATGGGCGGAGCCCCAGAACGCTTTGGGTGGTTTTAGCATGTTTCAGCCCATCCGGAGAGCTCCTCAGTTATCCTCACACAATCATGAAGGCAGTGAACTATAACTGCCCCTGGCGGGGTCCTGGTTCGGAGCCCATGGAAGCTCTTGAGTTAAATCTCATGTTTGAGTGGCCTTTGGGAGAGATCTCAGTTCTCTCGTTATCTGAAGCAGATGAACTATACTGCCCCTGGCAGGTGGTCACGGTGACGGAGCCCCGTAACCTCTCAGTTTTAGTATGTTTGAGTGCCTTCGGATAGCTCTCATTATCTCATTATCTTGAATCAGATTGCCTATGCTGTACGTGGGCAGGGTCCAGGGGGCGGAGCCCCGGAGCTATTGGATGTTAGCATGTTTCAAGCCGCATCCGGAGAGCTCTCCGTTACCTCACAATCATAAATGAACTATACTGCCCCTGGCCGGGTTCCAGGTTCAGAGCCCCGTGGAAGCGCTTGATTTAATAGGCAGTTTGCGTGCCTTCGGAGAGATCTCAGTTATCTCATTATCTTGAAGCAGATGAACTATATACTGGCCTACTTGCCCCTGGCGGGTGGCATTAATCTTGAGCGGATGAACTAACTGCCTGTGACAATAACACAAACAATCATAACAACGGTATTTTTTTTTTTTCTTTCTTTTTCCAAAACATCAATTTCAGCCCCCCCCGAGGTGGTGTCCGGGGCCTGTTCCCCCCTCCCCCCTTGCCCCTCCATACTACGACGCCACTGCTTCCGACGGGGTCCATATATAAGTAGTATACAGTCCAAGGTGAACCTAAGTAAACATGACTATCACAGTGCTCCAGGGGCCTCCAGACCAGTCACAACAAAGGTGACGCCTGGCCGGCCGCACAGATGGAAAGCACACACCCGCGTCTCGGATGGACTTGCGCGCTGTTGGTTCTCCTCACAATAATGGGCGAGCCCATCTAAAGGCCCTTTGAGTCTCCCTTTGACATCTGCATCCTTGTGGTGGCCAATTTCCAAGATGTCTTTACAACAAAACGACAGGCTCCCGCACTCTCAGCCCGGTCGCCGGCACAGATGCCGAACAGGAGAGGCATGAGCACGCTCCCCCGGTGCATTCCTCCCTGATCCCACATAGACCCAACCAAGCACATGTGTGTTGAAGTATGTTAGTAACTTATGTGGACGCGTTGGGTTGCGTCGCTACGCGCAACACACTCCCTTGCCGGGGAAGCTCTCACAAGCAGCGTAGTAAGAAGCTTGTTCTCACTTAGTAACCATCCGTCAGACTCAAGAACCATGGTTATGCGGTTTCAAGGTTGACAGTGATTAAGAGGCTTGTTGTGGTCGAGTGTATAGTAAGTCATAGACCATTTTTACATAAAGCGCCCTCTATTTATACACTTGAAAGGCTAACTGCTTCATTTTTAAGTGTTTACTTTACCTGAAACTAATCCACAGGTGTTCATGACCAAGTATATATATAATTAAGGTGACCCCCGGCATTTTGCCTTAGTGTGTAAATACACGGTGTTTCAATTGTTTTTGGTGGCCATTTTGAATATGACGCCCTCTAGGGGCAGGTTAAAGCATGCCAAAAGGTGTTCAACCATTCCTTGGTGTGTTTTGGTACGACTAAGTAGTCACATAGTGCAGGAATTTGGCATCAAAAATTAATATATATGTAAAAAAGGGCATTAAGTGAATATTGGCCGCCATTTTGAAAAAACGGCCCTCACTCTTTAACCCGGATAGGGATTTTTGCAGACACCTGATATTTTGATAGCTATATGTTATTAGTTTCCAAAAATAGTGGTCTCCAAAAATCCCCAGGGGTGCAGGGTTTCGGTTATGGGCTCATGACCTATTAACACCCGGTCGGAAACCTCAAATTCACGTAGGCACATCACAGACAGTGAGCGACCTTCGGACCGGAGCCTGGCGGCTTTATACCCTTGTCCATTATTATCATTAATAATCATTATTATTATTGTTATGTTTATTATTACTAATTATTATTATTTTAGAAACCTGGTTTAGTTTTGTTTTTTTAACAGTCCGTAATAGTTTAATTTACCGTTATCACATTTGTTTTTAACACACGGTTTTTATTTTTATTATTCTTTCAAACACATTTGAATATTCCTTAAATTTTAGTGGTCACGTGCTCGAAGCTCATGATAGTCAGATGCACTCTCGAGAACCATCTGAATTTGGCGAAGGGTTACAAGAGGCCAGAGTCGATTATTAAGTATGAAATGAATTCAAAAATAATGTACAAGTTTAGTGACCGTTGTGAAGCCATACAATACTTACATTGTAATTGTTTAATACAAATTGCACTTATGATGTTTTTTAATCATTTGAGACGACAAATTTACGTTGAATATGTTACCAATTGAGTTAATGTTTTATAGTTTGGGGAAAGATTTTACAATTGCTTTTTAAATGGCAATTTGCAAATGGCGCAATCAAAACCTACAATATTTTTTGTTTCTTCATTTCTAGGAGTATTTTCATGACTCTTAGTGTGGTTTTGAAAGCCTTTCCACTGCCTTATTTCTCAAAGGTAGTGCTCCTTTTGCCAAAAACATATAGATACAGATTTAACAATTCGGCTGGCCGAATTGCAATGCTGCCAAATACGTTAATGCCTTGCAGATCCGACAAGGGCAATACCCAGTGCATCCCAACATCATACTTTTGAATTTTGAAATCTGATTTTGGTATTACTTGACAATTGCTTTCTGTTTGTGCTTGGAACTATTTTGACCTAGAACCCATTACCGCTACTAGCGTTGGTTTGCAAACTGGCGGAATAACACAGAAACCTGACTATTTTCAAAAATGCAAATGACCAATAGTTTAATGGTGCATTCCGATGGAATAATTGCAAAAGACTGATTATTGGAACAATAACTAAGATGGGCGGCGCACCCCACCCTTAATTCATGTTGTATATAAAATATTGTACAGGCTCCCATATCTGACAAACCACATTTTACTCCTAGCTACAACACCTCAATTATTTATAAAGGATATCTTGTTTATTTAGTATTTTTTAACCTGAGTACAGGCCGATATAAAGATTATAGAACCTTATAGTAAAACATTAAAGCTACCACTATATATATATAATTAACAATCAATAAACCTTATAATGTGCAAAATCTTCAAACGAACTTACGGAAAAGCGCCAGAAACAGATAGCCATACAAAAAAAAAGTAATCTTGGCGGTTGGGAATACTGCGGATGCTGCTTGGACGCGAATTCAAGCAGCTGAATCAGCAAAATTAAATGATGCGTTCATCGGCTGGATTGTTCGGGGTGAACTTTAATGCACTTTAAGACAACATTCTCAGAAATGAGTTGGAATGTATTGTATACCATACACGTTTATCTTGATCTCTATTTTTCGAAACATATTTCCTTTCAGCCGGTTCCCATGGTAACTGAGAAAAACTGTTAATTTGCCTAAACCAACGTACAAACAGAAACTGGCTTATTAACGAAACTTGCACTCGAACAATACGGTCAAAACCATGAAGCCCCCGTCGTATTTTTGCAACGGTAACCGTGTGAGTCGACAAATCAGGCAATTCGAATCATAATTCAAATTTGGACAATGAAATTAAAAATCCGGCTTCATGGCTTTTGTATATTTATCGTACTATCATCTGTGGCCAATTTGGATGACCATACTATGTCGTCTAGAGCTACGTCTCTGTTCCCGTTTTGCAAATTTTCGTATTTTTAACGAAAAGAAAAAATAGGTTGGCGAACGTTCTGTTAATGTTAAATTGTAAGGGCCCGCTTTTTCGTACAAAATATTTAAAACTGTATTTCATTAATTTATTATTTATAGTTGTATGTTGATTTTTTGTAATTAAAATGAAAAGAATCATACAAATTGATGCATCCGTTCTCGCGTAATTGATTTAATATATGTTTGTGAGTCCGATACCAATACAGAGCCGAGGCCGTTTTAACAGACAGCCATTTGCACAATTCACGCAAGGTAGCATTGTTGTCCATTACACCAGTCTCACTACATGAAGGGTTCTCGTTATTAGCTAAAGCGCTCGAAGAAGAAATATGGAATACGGCTTTGATGCTTCATCTAAATGACCCAGATGTAACTGTAAGAGAAGGAAGTATACCGGGGTCTGGGCATGGTGTGCCAATACAACCAGATGATTCGCTGAATATGGTGATATTCACTTAGTGGGCTTTTGTAGTGTGGGTTTACTGCGTCCTTACTGGTATAATCGTCACATATTGTATATAGGTAGTACATTTCATTTTGACCGCATGCTCATAATATTATTATTATTTACTATTATTATATATATTATATCACAGCATGTTACCATAGGGGGTGAAATTGGAAATTGATTTTGGTTATTCATCTTCATTACGACGTTCAGGGAAAATTAATGTATATCTTCGCCCTACGTAAATTAGAGCAACAGAGCAGAATCTCATAGGGCCTGTCGTCATGATTTGTTATCATTGCAATTAAATGTATTAACCCGTATTTTAATCCTACGGCAAATTTTAACTCTAATACTAAATCGGAGATTAAGTATTAGTTTGTGCATGGCAATATGATATAAGCGCCATCTCTGGTCAAATCAGGTCAGCGTTCAATGATTCGTGAGAAAATATTATGTCTTGAATTCAAAGTGGGCTCGCAAAATTATGATTGGAGGATTGCGGTATAATATTGCTCGCGAGAGATTTTGAACGTCAGTTTCATTTGGAGATTCATTGAGAACGGACAATTCATTTAATCTTAACCGGAATTAAACATGATAAATGATTACCTTTACTTATAGCGAAATGTATGTATTAAATAACTGAAACTAGGACAACCTAATATGTTCTGTGTAATCTGAGTTTCTCTACCAAGTCTCCTACTTTCAGACAGGAACCTTTATATATTTGACAGCTCGGATTTACATATCCTTACAACGAGGACTTCTTCCTTACATAATAGGGGCCTTATTTAATGAGTTTGTTCATCCCACACTACAGAAAAGGTTTGACACCTTTGGTAGTTAGTATGGACCTCAATATCAATGCGAGTCTCAAATTGTGTTTTCACTTCAATAGAGGCCAATTTCAGGTTACACAGGGGTCAAAACCTTTTAAAAAAAATGCTCTATGAAGGTTTGCAAAGTAATGCCATACGTCCGTCAAATCATTAGGAGTTCCAAAAATATATAGTTTGTACCACTTACGGCCATTGGTTTTAGAGTTATAGGGTAAAAATTACTAAAATGGCAAAAAAGGTCAAACTCAAATTGTACTGAGGTCAACATGGAAAGCTTATAATTTAAATACTTGCAAATCATTGCATGAGGTCTAGTCTAGTCTAGTTTTGGTTAAATGTTTACTTACCGAGATAAGGGTTAAAGAAGGTCAATGCCAATTGGATTATGTTGCCCTATGCCCTATTTTGCCACTTAACATGACAACTATGCATTGCAGATGCTACAAACTATTATTTTGATACATTAAGGTAGATGTACATTTTTTTCTAATCTTTACCAAAATTAGAGCAACTGTAACAATTGTAAACCACAATCAGCTGTTTAGTGTAGATTTTGAGATGCCGTCGCTGTATTATGTTATTGCGGGAGACGGTATGACAAATTTCCTCAAATACTTCATTTTTTTCACTATTTTGTGGTTTGTTTCTACATTAAAGCAGTTATATGGAATTGTACACACTTATCACTAATTTATAAGTTAAAAAAATGAATTTACACATTTTTCCGATTATCTCGCATTATCGCGCTAAATCCCTTTAATAATCGATAACTAAAACCCAAATCGTCATAGATGGTACAAACTATACATTTTTGGCATGTTGAGCATTTTAAAGTTTAAAAACCAATGTTAAACACAGTAGTCAGATGCTGGTATTGTACTGGCGCTGATGCAAACTGCTTTTCCCGTAGTGTTAATGGTGAGAACGATTTTTAAGTGTGTTGACTGCTTGTTTGTTATGGCATCCGCGTACGTGATATACCTTGATCATCTTTTTGAGAAAAACAAAAACAAAAAAACCTGCGAAGCACCCTCCTACAAATCCCAGAAACTCTGTTGTGGGTGTTCGTGTGTCGATCGTCGTTACGGTAACATTAAAATGATGTATCCATGAACTCAGTTTACAGCTAGTTTGTCCCGGTAATTTATTTCCATCGGCCGAAACGCTTATTGTTGCTGATTACCAATACAAAAAAAAAACGCTGTTTCGGGACTACCAAGGTCAAAGTTCCTAATTAATACCCCGGGTATTAATAAAAATGCTAGTAGAACTGTGCAATATTACTTGATAAAAACAAAAGCCCCGGAGGGGATAGTATTACAGCAGGAGTTCTTCAAGATGGAGGTGAACCATTATTAGGTACTTACAAAGCTGTTCAACAGTGCCTTACAGAGGGACGAGTCCCCAGCAAATGGAAGAATGCATCTGTAGTTTTCTCCAACGAAGGAAGATACATCTGACCTCAAAACCTACAGGGCATACGCCTTCTACCTTAATGTACAAGGTATTCTCACAGGTCCTCCTGAACAGCATGCTGAAACACTCTGGAAAACAACACCAACCAAGAGCCCAAGCTGGTTTTAGACCAGGATTTTCTACCAATGATCACATACATGTTGTTAGCCAGCTACAAGAGAAAGCCACTGATATAAAGATCCCACTCAGCGTTGCCTTTGTTGACTATGAGAAGGCGTTTGACTTGTTGAATTCAAACACTCTTCACAGCACTGAAAACCAAGGAGTTGACCCAGCCTACTCAATCTCTACGTGACCTTACCAGTGGAGCCTCTTCCCACCCTAAAAGATCACCCCACAAGAACAGTGACAAAGATCAGCTAGAGAGGGGCGCAAGACAGTGAAGGACAACATTTCACCCAAACTATTCACCTCATGCCTTCAAGATGCCATCATAAAGGAGATTAACTGGGAAGGAAGAGGACTCAACATTGATGGTGAAAATCTCTCTCACCTGATCTTTGCCGACGATATTATCCTGATTGCCAAGTCGCCAGAGGAATTGGAAAGCATGCTAAATGACATTCACAGCACCAGCAAACCGGTCGGACTCAGCATGCATTGGGAAAACCAAAGTGATGTTTAATGACCACACAAGGAAATCCGAGATAACTGTAGACGGGAAAGTCATTGAAGAGGTCAACAGCTACATATACCTTGGGAAGACAGTGATGCGTGATGGTGACTTACTGCCTGAGATCAGAAGGAGAATTGGACTGGCTGGCAGCATTTGCAAAAAGGGAAAATATCATGAAAAAATAGAAGCACAAGTATTGGAGTGTTAAAGAGGAGAATTTTTTTATTTATTATTTTGTCTTAGTTTAGCATGCGGTAGATCAGGTAGATCATCAGTGTTCAGACACAATGTTTCCCAATGATGCCCAGGGTATCCAGGAAGAATTGGGACAGCCGGGGTTTCACCCTACTCTATCGACACGGCTGCGATTACATATACAGGCGTGATTCTCCATGTATAGGGGACCGACGCCTTTTTAAGTCCCCTCCGAAAGACGGGTATTCTCATGGTTCGGTTTGCCCAAGTCCAAATGAAACCAACGGGGAGAGCGGAATGCCCCAGTTTTAATCAAATAGTTTTCAAACTTCAAATCCAGAAATTTGGTTACCCAATTAAATCCCAGACAAGTGACCCACGCCGGGATTGACGGGGGGACCTTCTGCACCAAAGGAGAGACCCTAACCATTGCGCCACGCTAACCCTCTAAAAAAGGGAGGAAAAGTGTGTTCAATGACTATAGTCTCCTGTTATGACCATACGGCAGTGAAACGGGGCATTGAATAACAACCACGATGGAATGGAGTGCTTGCAGTTGCGCAGATGGAAGATGGAGCGAATCATGCTTTGCATCAGACTTCAAGATAAAAAGAGAAATTGTTGGATCCGATCAGCAGACACGGGAGTTACTGATATTATCGACTGCATTAGGAGTGCCAAACATAGATGGGCAGGCCACGTTGCTAGAATGCAGGATAACAGGTGGACCATCAGAGTGACAGAGTGGACCCCCAAAGAATGGACCAGAAAGCCAGGGCGTCCAAAAACCAGATGGATAGACGAAATGACAAAACAACTTGGTCACACTTGGACAAGAATGGCTAAAGATAGAGATTTGTGGAAACATTCTAGGGAGGGGTTCCTCCTTCGTGAGTGATCTTAAGCCCTGGATATGGATATGGAAAAACATCACACTCGTCATAGCGATTCATACCGCCGTATTGGAAAATTGATTCTATTTTATCTTAGCAACGGTAAACTTTCTGAACAAAACACATAAATGACGATGTTCTTGGATGTCTAAGGATCATTTTATAAGCGACGGTCGCCAGGCGAAATCCACGACAAATGTGATTTTTTTCATGCTGTAATGTTACGTTTTTGACACTGCACGAATGTGGAACACTGCGGCAACACGCCATTCGGCAACAAACCAATTCTGGCAAACAATTTACTATGGGGAATCTTTTGCACGTGTGAGCTCGCGATACGGAATATGCTCTGTTATTTTCTGTTCGTCTTTTCTTGTGTACAATTTTGGTGTATTATAGTAATTTTACACAATAGTGTTAGCCTCGTTTACCAGTCATTTTGTAATAAAAATATCAGTGAATTCTAACTTTTGATACCAAAGGGATACAGACTTATTGCTTGTGACGTTCCTCTTTCCTTGTGTACAATTTTGGTGTATTGTAGTAATTTTACGAAAGGGATTTTAAATCATTTACCCTATTAAATCTTAGGGCTAAATGATGTTTTGCTTGGATGTTATGAGCAAAATCTGCGAAAATGTTCCCCCATTTTGGTCGACCAATATTAATTTTGAACTCCCACAACCCCGCATGCTATTGGTTCATTCGCAGCTTCCTAGACATTCTCGGTCTTGTTATGTAGGGTGCCGCACAACTTTAAAAAAAACACTCACTTTACTCAATTACCGAAATATACTTTGTTTTTAAATCCGTTTTAAATCTGTTTTGGACAGAAAACTTAATTTGAGAACTTATTGCAAGAAGCCAAAGCAAGAAGGTGCTCTTTTCTGCCAACGATTAATTATTTATTTCATTCATCCTAAACTTGAGTTTATGAATCAATGCATTGGCACTGTTCTTCCTTTGTGTCTAGTTGACACAATGTCAACATAAAAGATTACATATTATAAACAATCATTTTTATTTTTTTCTTATGAAATTAAAAAAACACTTTTATTTTTTTTTTTCCTATGAAAATTCATTTTAATGTTATTATCTCTTTTTCTGTTATCTTAGGAATTTGATTCGTCAACACCCTGGCCAGATCTTCCTAAACTTTTTGCCTTGCTTTGGCGGGACAATACGCGTCATTCCTTGCTCTTGTTTTACTCGTGACAAAGGAGCGACAGAAGCGAAGCTGTGTAATATCTTGGCAGGTCTACTACACTACTTTGTTCTTGCAACAGCGGCATGGACGGTAGTGGAGAGTATCGGTGCATGTAGCGCCCTCTTTAATAAATTTGAAAGATTCCAATCTTCTCTCATAGCAATGGCAGCTGTATTCGTATCTGCATGGGGTAAATAAATTTAAGTATCCATACCAAAATTGAACTCAATAAATATAATAAATATATATATCCACCGGACCATATCTCCTATAACACCCGTTTCAAATTACCAGTGGTCAATTATTTTTTTCTTACTGGATGTATTTTTAATGTAGGTGGTGAACATTAGAAAACAATAGTGTAAGAATTTAAATGTATGTCAGCTATTAATGCTAGATCGTGTCAAATCACGTTGCATAAGGTACACGTCTTTAATTTTTGTTTTGTTTTGTTGTTGTGATTTTTTTCTAACAAATTACAGGCACACCAGCAATAGTAGTCGTCATAACAAGTCAGGTTGCAGGAGAAGAATATTCCAATGAAATAATGTAAGGACGAGCATCTCTAATTCTAACCAAATTTGGGCCTTATTGAAAAATTAAGTTGTTTTATTGTAAATATAATTTACACTGGCATAACGAAAAAAAATACATTTCGGTAGAAATAGGGAAACGTTATTAATTGTTGTTGTTGTTGTTGTGGTGGTGGTGGTGGTGGTGGTGGTGGTGGTGGTGGTGGTGGTGGTGGTGGTGGTGGTGGTGATGGTCGTCATCGTCGTCGTGTGTTGGTAGCGGTCGTGGTGGTGGTGGTCGTCGTCGTCGTCCGTGGCGGTGCTGGTGGTCGTCGTCGTGCGTGACGGTGGGAATTAATGGTGGTGGTGGTCATCGTTGTCGTGGTAATGTTGGTGGTAATGATGGCGCCGCGTTGGTAATGGTGGTGTTGGTAGCAGTAAAATTAGTTGTTATTGCTTGTAAAACTACACTTTGAAAACAAGCTTGAAATTATAACTTTTTTGTATCATTTTGTTCTTCAGATGCTTCTTAAAACGTGTCCCGATGATAGCATCAGTAATTGTTCTCCTGATGGTCGTAGTTGTTTCTTGTTTCATTTTGTACATTTCTGCATGGATAATCCTCAAGAAAGGAGGAACCTGGAATGTTCAATTCGAAGTGGCGGACAAAAACAGCCACAAGGAACTTGCAAGTCGTCTTAAGAAAGATGGTATCATTCTTATTCTCCTGAGTCTCACATGGGCCATTGGCTACTTATCTCTTATTCCATCAACAAGTTACATAGCTCAACCTTTCTTCTGGTTCGTCTGTACACTTATGGCTGTTGCTCTTCTTGTGCTATTCATCTTCCGTGAGCCAGTAACAAAAGTTGGTATATTGGATGAAGATGATGATGAAACCATTGATACGACTAATCCTGGAAAAGGGAAGAAAATTAGAATGGTTCAACTTCACTCCTCCCAGAGCCATTTAGATGAAGAGGATTCTAAAGATTCACAAAATCCAGAATCAGATGCGATGAAACCAGACGAAACGCCAAAAGGTTCAATAGCTCAGTTTGACGACTGGCAGAGTCATCCAGGCGAAGCAGATTCTAAGAATTCACCAATTGTCAAATTAGACAGCAATGTGACAGACAGCAATGCGACAGACACCAATGCGAAAGAAAACAATGCGACAGAAGACAATGCGACGGAGATCCATGACCAGCCACAGGGCAGATTACCCCCCATTAGTGTAACTTAAATACAGCAGATCCTGTTCTGAAGAAGATCAGAATCTCAAATATAGAAAACCTGAACATATTCATTGTTTCTGTTTTGCATCTTGAAATAAAATTGCATCTTTCTAAAAAAATCTCCGTGTCAAGGATTGCTTACACAAAAATAGAATCTTAAATTAAAAATTATTGACATTAGATCATAATTATCAAATTTATGTGCACAGTTCTGCGTTAATATACATGGTATGTGCGATATTTATAAATGTATGGTTATGTAGTTTTGTCTGTGATGTTATTGCTTATATCGTCATGTTGTAAGCACATGTTTTGTCCCCTCAATTTGTTATTACTTGGTTTGCTTTGCATATTAGTATCCGTTAAATTCGAAAGGCCAAGATTTTGAAAAATATGGTTTGTCGGCGAGAAAACGTGATGTCTCGGCCGAAAAAAAGTTTCTCGAAAAGAGACTTCTGAAATTCGAGATGCTTCTGAAATTCCAGAAACAACCTGTTTTTTTTTTTGGGGGGGGGGGTTGTTTGTTTGTTTGTTCTCGCTCGAGAAACCAATTCGAAAAGCCAAGTTTTCGAAAACAAAGTTTTTTGCTCGATTGAAAGAAAAAGTTTTTCAGGATGATCAACAGGCGATTTATTTATTATACAGTTCAACTCCCTTCTTGGCATTTGTGTTGTTTACTATCACGTAATTTTGAGTATCTATATAGTTCCTCGTTTGTAACCACGGCCGTTCCCAGAAGGGGGCGTGACACCCCCATTTACAAAATTCAGTCGGTATTAATGTAAAATAAAACGTAGGTGGAATATTGTAATGAATAGCATATTTCGTTACTGACATTCTCATTGCAATATATAACACAGTATAATTGAACAATATTGTAATGATGTTGGTCCCCCCCCACCCCCCACCAACTCCTGAGATTTTTGAACCGACGGTAAAAAAAATAGTGTTGCCAGCAAAACTGTTCATTTGCCGACACATTTTCAAAATAATATTTATCGAGCGAGCGTAGCGAGCTTAACATTTTTGAAATTGTGTCGGCAAATGGACAGTTTTGTTGGCAACACACACTAAACACCCCACCCCCATTAAATGCTCTGGGAACGCCCCTGGATTTAACCATTCCATTCCTCACATATTGTACTGATTACCACACTCATTCCTTGCATCTTATATTATAAATTGTTGACTGCTTATTAGTGAAATTGTTCAAAATAGTGCCCAAAGGTTACTACTGAAGACCGTGGGCCTACTTTTTGCCCTAAGACCGAATGTCCATGGAACATAGTAGGCCCTTGGTCTCCAGTCACCGAGGAGAAGTATTCTGCACCATTTTACGAATAGAGTGCAATCAAGGTTTGTTTCATACAACGTATATAAATATTCTTCATCAATAATTAAGCATTATTCTTTTCCGGAATATATTTGAAATTGGTTCCACCATGCGCTTATCACATCAGCGCTGACGACATTCAGCTATAGACCTATTGAATATGACGTCAGCCACCAGATATGTTGGTGGACAAGATGCATACATTCCAGGACTACAATACATTAAGCTGTCAATCGATCCATGTTTAGCGATTGCACAGGGATCATTGACAGGTGAATGTATTGTAGTACTGAAATGCATCTATCTTGTCCACCAACATGGCTGGCTATTGAATACGGTCTATACCTGCCTGCCTTTAGCCCCTAAAGTGGACCATAATGATACCCGTGTCAAGCTTTGACCGTCCGTATCAAATTGACAAGCTCTGCTTGAAAATTTGACGGAAATGTCATTTACCAGTCAACCAAAATCAGAGCTAATCAGGAGCATTGATTTTATTTTTGACACTAATATGATACTACTATGTCAATTAGAGCACTATTACAAATCCTCGTATAAATTTACGTGCACTGTTGGTAATTTTGAAATTTCACAAATTTGTTACATTTTCTTTGCTAACAAATGGACATTTTTGTCGATTTTTTTGTTAGGACCTTAAATACACTAGACAAACATACAAATCCACCCTCGGTTGAGAACGGTTAAATAACATAGAAAAGTATTAATCAAGTATGAGTTTAGACTGGCAGTTCGAGAATGCATCCAGGCTCCCAGGAGGGAATCGTAAAGGATATCGCCGGAGAAGGAAAGAAGGACGCCCTCTAGAGTTTTCAAGGAACGGATGAATTTGAAACGATCCGCATTATAGAGCGACATGTTCAAAATTTGCTTTTTTGCTTTTTCCAGATTGCATGCCCCTGAAGTTTTCTCTATACAATTGTATTTTGGGTATAAAAACACCTTCCGTAAATGATAAAAGAAGTTGATGGTGAAATATATCGATGATTATAGAGGGCCTCATTCTCTTTTTATCGGGCGATGTCCTGCATGAACAATGTAAAACCATATTTTATGACTTTTTGCTGTTATTTTAGTATCCTTTAATGCAAAGTATAAGTGTCCCCCTGTCTAGTTTATATTTTATGGTGACAGTATTCTCTAATAATGTCTATTTCATGTTTGAAATAAAGAAAAGTCTGTGGTTTCATTTATAAAGTCATTTTCATGCTAATAAACTTATTTCCAAATGCTTACTTCAAAGATTGATAAAGTGGTTTTTAAGTTTTGTAAACTTTTCATTTGAATTATATACTTGCAATTTATTGTTTCGTCTATTCTAACTTTTACACTTAAAGTTCCCTGTGAGATTAGTTCCCACTCAACTACTATAAAATAGTCATTTGATGTCATTTGAAATTTTTACGCTTAGTAGTGTTTTTTATATATGGTGTGCAGATTCGATCGTTTATAAGGAATGTCCTATTCACAAAAGGGCAGAAATTGAAACACTGTATTTAGCTTATCAGACATTCTGAAATAACTGCACAATGATTACAGCCACCAACATCAAGCGTCTATGACTGTGTGTTTTGATGACTGCTATATGGACAACTGCGATTTTGAGTGGTGGCCATCTTGAAAATCAAGATTTCGAATGAGCCAATGTACTTTTTATTGGTCTTATTGAGTTCCCTGACCTTGAAAGTATAGGTTTAGGGACCAATATCATCTCTCTGTGTGTGTAACGGACCGAGATGTGGTCATTTATGATGGCCATTTTGAAAAGCGCCCTCGTAGCTAAATCTATAGAGATTTGGCAAAGTCACTAAGATGTTTCTGAAAGGTCTTGGTATGTACAATTTAAATAAAATCATGAGTGACTTTGTAAATCAATCGCATGGTGCCCTGCGCCTTGAGGCTTCGCCCTTTATGGATCAGACACCCAAGTCGCAGGTATACAAGCCAATCATAATTAGTCATGATCCTGACTATACTGTGATTACCACCAAATGGACGAATTATTCGGTTGTTATCGTTCCGCGCGTAAAAGTAAACCAAATGTATTCGAGCGTTTGCACACAATCGCGCGCGCCACCGCATAATTTACACACTGCGTCTCTCGCGTTGTCTCGCGCCTTCTACATTTTATTCCATATCAGTTCGCACTGGTATGAGGCCCGCCTATTTGGTGGTAATTAAGTACATGTATACAGTTTTGCACTCCTCGAATCGTCGCTTGATATGCTGGATACGTGGGACTCCAGCGTGCACGATTGACACTGTGGAAGCGACTGTTGACCTCTTTTCGTGGTCAACGGTCACTGTCATGAAAACAAAATAGTGAATTTGCATGTCAATGGTACGATCTAAAATTTCACCTTTTTCTGATATTCCTTGTCATGCATGCTTCGGTAGAGATTTTTGCAGAAGGGATTAAACTACTCATTTATATTAAAATACTCTTCAGAAAAGTGAAAGATCGCAAAATGAATCAACATTTTTCGCCTTCAAATTCAACCAAACATCGATCTTTTGGAACGTAAATCCGTCTCTAAGATAGTCTCGTTCCCAGTACTTGGTGGGTGGCACAACGGGCTCGTGGTAATTATTCGCGTATACGTTCGCAGGATACCAATAAGTCTTGAGAAAAGACTTTCTCTGCACCGGTGTGATAGCCTTGATTTGCTTGGGTTATTATTTATTTATTTATTTATTTATCTATTTGGACATACACTTTTGAAACAGCGACACACGTCTCCGACGGTGCGCATCACGAAAATTACAAAACAACAAAAAGAAACAAACAGCAAAATATACTAATATCAACAGCATAGACATAAAGAAAATATAACTCCTTGATTCAAAAGGGATCGTCTGACAGACCATGCACGTTTTAAAAATGATTTACAAAAGGTACAAAATATCAAGATTGAAATCTGCCTGGTCTGTTCCCTGTCATTCAAGCCACCTATTATAATAAGGGCATGTTTTTGTATTAGGTCCCTGCAATAAATGAGCTCCAGACACCCTCTAACCACTATCTGATAGTCTTCTCTCAAGTTTCAGATATTCCTCAGATCTGATTTTGATGTACGCCTTGCGCCTTGCAGGTAAAAGGAATGGCGTAAATCTTCCTTTGCATTACTGCAAACGTCGCCATATCTCAGCTCATACCCTGCATCCCTGAGAAAATCCTACCATTATAGCGAATGGTGTTGGACCTTGGCCTTAAATAAATTCAGTCTTACTCCGTAGAAGTCGGTCTTATCAATTAGATACTTCTCTAACGCAGGGTACTTTTTGGTACAAAACGATAAATCTAAAGAGATGATTGATTACCATTATTGAGCCCCAAGTTGAGTTTGAACGTACTATTAACAAACAGTTTAAATAAAAAAGATTTACCGCAGCTTGGACTGACGGCGGTTTCAACGTTGAAAAGGTGTTCCCATACCACAATTAGCGAGTGGCGGTTTTAATCGGTGAAGGCCACTTGAATCTAATACGATCCAAATCACCAATTAAAGGCTAAACATTGTATAAATAGCAACTACTTGGGCCAACGATCCATATTCATTGATTGAACGTCGAGCAAAAAAACATAACTTTGATTCATCTTGAATCGATGCAAATGGATCGCCAACCCAAATCGCGTAAAGGGCCGCCCCTGTAGTGTTGCTGGTGTCTTTAAGTTGTGTCTAGCCATTTGTAACTGCAAGATTTTTCGAGCCTTTTGACGTCTGGCCGGCCGCACTCTCACAGGTCCACAAACCGCTTGCATAGTTCTACACGGAAGAGCTAAGTTACGCCTGCCAAAGAATATCACACCATAGTAGACCCTATTGAAATCTTGCCCGTCAGGATGGATTTTTATATGAACCAATGATTCTGGTTCCCCTTTTTTCAAATATTCATAACATGAATCTCAAAGGTTATTCGTAATATTTACACCCAGTAACTTGTCATTATTGCAAGCACATGAAATAAGGCTAATCAGGCCCTAGTTTCCACATTTGGTCTTTACAACCCGGTTTACCAACAACAACAACATAGCTTATCAGAATTGAATAGTTTCCCCATACGGAGAAATAGGCAATATTTACCATTTTCTTTCTGGAGCTCATCCTCGTTATCCGCAATTAATACCACGTCATCTGCCCAGAACAAGCACTGATCTGAGACATCACAATACGCCCGCCCCCCTACTCACATTCTCTAAGAACTTTGGCAGTGATTAATATATAAACGGCAGAACAAAATTGGTGACAAACACACCTTGCTTCACTCCTTCCTTCCTCCACATCAAAATAATCAGTTTCATATCACCAAATTTTACATTACCTTGCACGGTTTTTATACAGGCTGTCAATCAATTTCCAAATACTACCTAACCCCTAGACCAAGATTACAGGCTACGGAAAGCATACCATCTCTCCAAACCGTGTCAAAGCTTTGCGGAAATCCATGAAGGCCAGAAAAGTTGCTTTATTTTCTGCAAGGTCTCGTTGCAGCAATGCTTTTAAGTGTGAAGATGTGATCCTCACACCTATGATCTTTTCTGAAGTCTCTCTGGATTCTGATAGTATCTATGGTCTTCTAGACACTCAGAAATCGTTTTTGAGATAATGCGGTTAAAAATCTTGATCCGGTTGAAGTAAATGTGTAACCCTATAATAGTTAGAAATCACGTTTGTCACCTTTCTTAAAGATGGGAATTATAATACCTCTGTTCCACGCGCTTGGTGACTTTTCTAGTGTGATCAACCTGTTAAAGAGTTTCAATAAAGAATTATAAATACCCTCACCACCATTTTGAATAAGTTCAATTGGTGATGGTGTCATTACCCTGGTGATTTGTTGTTTTTGGCCTCCCTATTGCCCGAAACAAACAGCATCAATTCTATTTTAATAGTGTGCAGTAACACGTGCATGTTTGTTATTCATAGTAATTGTTCATTTTCCTTAAAATAATTAACATGTTTGAATGAATATCGTCCATGAATTCGTCATTGGCAACTGTTTAATTTCATTTTCCAAGTGATTGGGTAGTATTGTTAGTTGTTTGATTCATGACCTTTCTATCATATGTCACATTTTCTGAATTCGTGTAAACTTCAATGAGCTTTAAATGGATTTTCTATGAGTTTTTGTACCTCTTAAGTCTCCGCCAAAAGTCCTCTACTTTACTTGATGGGCCACCGGCTTTGGCAATGCCGACACTGCGATCGACCCGCATTTTGGGTGATGCGTTGTTTTAATTAGATGCGTCACACGCGGATAGAATATTTTTGTCAATGTAATCCGCAAGACAATCTCCCCAGCTTTTGGTTGTTGTCGGAATCTGAATGTCCACTTAGGGGGCTTGGCAGCTTTGCTTCCTGGCCTTAATTGCATCGTCAAAACTGATTATCCACATGTTTCTTATACAATTATAATTCTTAATTAACACCTATTGTGGTTAGTAGCGCCAAAAGAAAATTTTGGTTTTCCAGCTCTCCACAGGAGTCTGCATTAGCAAAAACATTAGCAGCCCATTCAGAAAACTGTGACTGGATCGCATCTTTATATGCCTGAAAAATCATGATTTTTCTTGATATTTTCCAAACAACTTTTTTCTTTGTTGTACACTTTTCCAAAGGATCGTCGGAATGCTTAAGGGTCAAGAACAACATATTATGATCACTAACCATATTAATTTTAACTTTAAAAAAAGAAAAAACCTAAAAAATTAAAAAAAAAAAAAAACATCAGATAACAATGAAATAATCCTATAGTAAAGAATGAGGGTGTCTAAACCAAGTAATTTTGCCAATACATTCTTATTACAATTAACAATACATAGATCGGCAGCAGCCTTAAGGCCATGAAATCTTTTCGCCATATAAATTAATCTTGGGATCATCGAATGGTATAATTATTATTGCCAATTCTACCATAAAAAAAGTCACCCATTATCAAAATGTTGCTCATCGTCGTCATCTTGGGTTTCTTGTATCTTAATAACCTCAGATAAGAAGTTGATTATAGAGTTCGTCAGTCAAATTGGGATCCGTACCATCAACCGAAAATACACACAACACTCAGGTTAACAATGAGTTAACACCTACTTTGATTTTGGTCCAAATCCGTTCGAATTCGTCGGAATCGAATCAAAATATTATCATCAACAATATCAACTAGAATTAGAAATGAGAAAACCAATACCACCCCCTCCCCTTTATTATACTGTTTTTTTACCAACCCATTTATAACCCGCAATATTAATTGCTATCACAATATTTAGGAAAGTTCAGCCACACAACACACCGAAATATCAACCCTGATTTTCTTAGGAATGGTGGGAATCTCAACATCCTAGATTGGAACCCTGTTAACATTGTTGAACGCCACTTTAAATCGCAATTTTAACTTTTATGATTACGATTTTTACTTTGTTTACCCGTCTGTGCCTTCTAATTCGGCCTACTTTTCTTGGCGTCAACCGCTATCCTTTGAATTACGATGATCATGGTAATGGTGAATTATGATGATGATATGAGGTGGTGATGATGACGATGATAATGAGGATGAGAGCGATGGTTATTGTTTGCAACATTATTTAATAATTCATTATGTACATAAGAAAACAATAGACGATCATTTTGAGAGTTCACTCATTTAAAATGTCAAACATATTTACAGTTTTTCTATGTCTGCCAATTGGGGTATTGTAGTTGTTAAAAAAGAAACCCCTTTATCGATCGCCCTCTTGACATGGCCGCACCTCACCGATGACAAAAATAAGACAATAGTCCTAATTTTTTCCACAGTTGGAACACGCTACAAACAGGCTTCACTGTGTATCATTTATCGCGATTGTGGGTTCCTTCCTCCACAATTGTAGCAACCACTGTACTGGTTCTGGCGGTAGTTAGGCCCATTACGAGGTCTCCTAAGTCACGATGATGGTAGTTCCGGGTGTTGTGTCGTAAGGTACTAGGGAGGGCGAGCGAACCGGTGCAGATAATCTACTTCTCTCGGCTCGGCCGCCTGTACCAACGAACATGTGGTGAACCCTAGGGTATAGTCCGGGTATCATCCCTAGAATAGTTTGTTTGCGCAGTGATTTTGGGTGGAGGAATTACAGCATGAATGAGCTTAATGTTGGAGTAGGCCCGCGTTCCTACTTAGATAGATGAAGTCCTCTGCGTCCAATGTTGTGGTATCCACAGAATTGTCTTTAAGCTAAAGTTTTGCCGTCATTTTCGATGACGTGGCATGAATGTTTCCTAGCGATCCGCCTGATTCAGTCCTTAAATTTATCAACACGTTCCTGATTCTTGGGTTATCCTGTACGGGACATACAGTTGATAGGTATTCCTTGGCGTTTGGGCCCTTTGTTGAGATCTTTGATCCTGGTATCATAACTAGAATTGGCTCGCTCTAGATGTTCATCCTCTTTGTACCGTCCTTAGTTTCCACAATGATGATAATTGAATCAAAGTTCAAGTTTCAGTCCTTTTTCAGGAATCGTGAATGTCGGACACTTTGCCTCCGCGAATCAAGTACCGGTGTATCAACAAGGCCCTCCTTCTCCTGAACTCACGTAGATCGAGTCCAGCAATAAGCAAAGTGGATTTATTACCTTCTTTCCACTTTCGGAGAAGTTTTAGTCCTGTTGGTACTGGTATCCATGATGCTTCTATCTTCAGTTGTCGCACTATCGCTCGTCACCTGATTGTTGTGCCCATACAACTTTTCAATTCACGCGTTGCTCCTGTATCAAAGTTTGTTTAAAGTTCCATTTTCTTCTTAGGCGGAATTTTAAAATTTCTTTCTCTTGGCTTTCTACTTCACAGACAGAGATTGACAGTCCCCGTGTAATGTCTCTGCAGAAGGGCCAAATCCATACAGAAGTTTTGTCTCAGGCCTACACATATACGGTGATATAGTTCTTGCACATGCAGGCGCGGATCCAGGGGGGGTGCCAGGTGCCTTTGCACACCCCCCCCCCCGAACGCCGATGTTTTTGAAGGATACATTCTACGAAGAAAAGAAGAGAGAGAAATGACACTGTTTGAGAAATAACGTGATCGTCTTGACCACTTTTTTAATATACCTTGCAACGGCAAGCACGTTCACCAAAGACTCACCAACTCATGAATTTTAGAGGCAAAATATACTTCCCCAAAACCCACAAATAGGCTTCCGCCATTTTCCCCGTTATGGTCTTTTCTCTGCGAAGAATTTAATGATTCAAAACTTAACGCGCGGCCGAACGCTTCACGTATGGCGATCAACCATGTTTTCTT
>JAMKCH010085736.1:0-72768 GCA_023653785.1 Ophioderma brevispina | reverse complement strand
AATTTTTCAACAGATTTGTATTGCATTGATGTCAATACCTGAAATTAAATTCTCGCGCTTTGGCAAAACTGTTAAAATCGCGAAAATACTGTGTGGAAATTTTCCACTTATCATTATATTACCACTTTATGTTCACACCCAAACCTGTGAACACTTTAGGAACAAAATTATATTGATTTCGATCAAGCTATTTTGGAAGCATTTTACATACATTTGAATTGATCCTCATCACTTCTTGGCATTTTGAGGTTTGTTTTAGGTTGATTTTCTTAGCTACACGTGATGACTTATGAAGTTAACACCCTTGTTCTGTATCTCATTATTTTATCTCTTCTTTGTAATTACTAACCATGGATCTGCATGGGACTATTCTTTTGTTCGCAAACACCTTGTGCTCTTGCTTGGAATCACAAGTAAAGATATTGTCTACTTTTTGGAATGATCATGTCTTGTATATGGTTATCTAACTATTTAATGTGCACAAACTAGGTATTTAGCAAACATGCAATCTATAGATAGAATTGGTTAAAACGCTTGATTCATTCGGGGCAATCCACCGAGTAACGGACGGTTGGAAAGGCATGTGACATTATGGGTGCATCCTGTTATTCATCTTGGCATATAGTATCCAATACTATTTTTTTACTAACACTCAATTACTTAAGAAATATAGCTTTTAAGTTCACTATTTTAAATATAAACATTCAAAATGTCCACCAAAATCACGAGCTTCAAACGTGGCCTCGATGAGCGAGCACGAGACATGCTTGGCCAGCCAAATTGTTTATGCTTTAGAACAAAGAGTTGCAAATTGAGTGGTCTTGGACCACTTGAGACAGCTGGGTAATCAAACCCACTGGCTATGCAATTATTATTTATTTATCTTTTGGATATTATTTGTTTATATTTTTGCTTTTTGCAATCTTTTCTGACACCTTCCCTTGAGGCATTCTGACTAGAATACAAAATTACATGGTGTGTAATTTTACTGATAAATTCTGGTTCTAAAGTAAATTATTTATGTATCCACGATATAGCCTAAAATATGGCCAATACGTGTCTACTTTCAGTTTAGGGCCCAAACCTTTAAACTTATATGCATGGGAATATTTTACATTTTGATACTTTATTATCCCCTCAATTTGGCATGATCAAAATGTTCATAAGTCGTGTTGATACAGTCCTTCTTGTCTTCGTTTATTTGTTTAGGTGTTTCACATTATTTAAATCTTCCATTATTAGTCAAGCACAGTGTTGTTCAATGCAAGATTTGCAACTAGAATTTCGCGGTTTCTTGTCTTTGCTTTTCCTATTGGTTGGTTGGTTCTTCCGGAACTTATTCGGGGCGTCTTTGGAGATGGATGGGTGGGCTTTTGTGAATGACAGTTATGCAGATCGATTGCGCCGGTAGGAGTGGCTCAAATTTTTTTTAAGGTAGGTATGTCGGCCCGATTTCCAAACTTGGCTGTCTTGGGAACTTAATTTGTCAGTGTCCCAAAGGTAGGGTCCTTAGGAACTGAATTTTTGTGAATTTGCAGGATTGGGAGCCGAAATTTGGCTAAAGAGCCTTATGAACTGAATTGTAACTTCAACCGGGGCCTCGGGACACAGTATCCTATTAAGATATTGTAAATTTTACATAATATTGGGCATTCTCATTTCTGCCACAAAAATATGGTAAAGATTATAGTACTCTAAAAGAAATTTAATTACAACTCTTGGACAATGTGTGTATTCGGTGAGTTTATTAAAGAGCTTGGGAATTGTAGGGGATAAAAAAGCACTGATGACCACACCAACATGCCAACCTAGCAACCTGCCTATAATTTTGACCATCTTTATATTTTGGTAGGCCTATTGAGTTTTTGGTAGAATGAATGCTCGATAAGATAAATGATTGCACAGCAAATTACATTTTACTGGTAGTTCTATAGTTTACATTCTTAACCACTCAAAGGATAAGTATTTTTTACACACACCAGAAAATTCATTTCCCATGGAATAATTCGGCAAAACTCCCTGCCCTGCCATATATATGTGATGTGATCCCTGGGAAAACCCGCCACATGTCGCACAGACAGTTTTGAAAAAATAAAGAAAATACCTTAAAATCTGTTCTGTTATACTTTAATTTTTTTGTCAGATTGTATAGGGCGTAACTTTTGACAGGTGTATCATAGAAGAAAGAAGTAAAAAAGTTATGGAACTTTATCTTTCAAACTTTGCAATGATAGCCAAAATTCAAAATATAAAATTTGCACCATGTGGCGGGTTTTCCCAGACCACATCACATATTGCTCTAAGACATTACTATTATTAAAGAAAAAAATAAATAATTTTTTGTTAAAATTAAGTTTAGGAAATTAGGAAATCGTTGAAATGTGAGTGCCTATAAATTTAAGAAATCCATAAATTTCTTTTTAAAATATGTCAAATTAACTATTCTAAAAACAATAGAATGACGATTTTAAAACCAAAATATACACACCCTAACCTATCAAATCTCACATATATTTACACCCACAAACAGACATCATACAACCCAAATACCAATTCGCAACCCACTTATACCCCCGCGCGCGCCCACCCTCGCAAAGTCCCGAAAACCCCAAGAGAACAGGAACATCTAACCACTTGAAGTGGTTGAAACCGTCTCGCGAAATAGGTAACACCCTGAGCTCAAACCACGTCCGTAGATTTTATTCCTTCTTCAAAAGCACTTTCTCTGCTACAAGATTTCTCGAAATCCACTTACGAGTTGAAACATTTTTTTTGTCAGATTTTCCGAATATAGTGCTATTGATTCAATTGTATACCTTCTCCTGTACATCCCGTTTCTATCATCCCTAAAAAGTCTCAGGCAATTTGTGTGGTTGAACCTAAGCAAATGACGTAAAGTAGCAAATAAGTAAGTAAACAAAATGCTAATATAAAGACAACTGGCCACCACGACTAAACCGTATGTGGGCGTCCCTGTCAATCAATAATTAATACTTTTTTTGTTAAGTAGGCTTTTACGCTTAACTCAACAGTCTCTTTAACATTGAGTAGGATTGCTCGCAGGAAATGTGCTAGTATATAAACGATTGATTTTGTAATAGAAGCTGTGGCAGAAGACACTGGTTGTTCAGCACACAAGGCCATTGAAATGTTTGCCAGATGATTAGAACACTGTACTTACTGTAATTTATTAATTGCAAGCCATCTGCAAGTTAGAGCTAATTAGTCATAACGTTTGTCCGTTTGAACATTACCATTATTTAGTTTCCTTTTTTATCTTTTTTATTTTTTTCTTTTTAAAAATGGGTATTATTTATGTTATGCATTTGGACCCAAATAAACTTTTGCAAGTGTTTTACTTTATTTATTAGCTCCACCCTGCACTTTGCTTGTACTATTTGATTTGAGTTTTATTTAACTGCAAGTGCTTTTGGATTGGGCAACTTGGCATGTTTGGTACACGGACATGCTTACCCTTGCACGTCTACCAAAAGATATTTTTAACTTTGCTGTTTAAATTTGTAAATCCTGGCACTCTGCACTTGAACCCGCATCAAGCCAAGGACTGACCTTCACCTCTCTCTCTCTCTTTAATACAGTCAGGGTCCTTGATTGCAACCCGCACATTCAGAACTACATACGAGGGTTGACAATCAGAGCCTTAAACTCAAAAATACTGCTTTTGAGAAACATGTGTGTTTCAAAAAAATAATTTTTTTTTTTCTACTAAAATAAATCTATTTCATTCCTCACAATGCAAACATCTTCAATAAAGCTCATATATGGTACTGTAAGAGCACACATTATATAAACGGTTAGTAAACACAGAACCATTTAATTATGAACCGCAGAATTAAAGGAAATTAATTTAATTATGTTCTCAAGTGCTTAGATTGTCATCTGAACGTAACTGAAAACGGGTAATCTGTGAGTTACTCTTCAATATCATGCCTATGATTGACACATTATTTCAATCGCATGTTTAAGCATGTCATCCCTTCTGGAATGTTTTTAAAAGAAATGATCAATATTGGGATAGGGAGCTAAAAAACTTCAATTCTGGTCAATTGTCCAAGCTATGAAGCCTCAACTCATTTGTTTGGCCAAATACATTTACCATCAGAAGGTCGTACCTAGAGTTAAGGCTTTCTGTTATAACAAGTGTGCACCTTGAGATTGTGGTGATGTGTTATTTTGCTTTATAGCAATAGGAAGGAATTGAGTAGGGCTTCAATGGGTTTTCAGAATCTTTAGTGTTACAGATTTTTTTTTGGTACCAAAACCCAAAATCACCAAACGTGAGTTACGCCCTTCTGTTTTCAACCCCTCGATATGGAAACTTTAAATAATAAGATCAAGCAAAAATAAGCATTCGAACAGCATTTCCCATGTACAAACCATTGACTTTTTGTTGCGACATTTACTTTACTTTGATGCCACACCGCGGATAAATCCCGTCCATGTTACGGTTGGCATTTAACAGTTACTTTTACTTTTTCTATTAACCCATGGAAAACACCCGTAACACAAATATTGCAGAACTACCATCAGGGACAGTATGCTAAGACACGTCAAAGGCTTATCTTTTGCAGATCCTCGATCTCAGAAGTTTTAATCATTCTGTACATGATTCCTTGAATCAATTTGTTCTCAGAACTTTGGAACTTAACACAGTAGCTTGGACGATTTCTTCAAAATTTCAATTTTTGAGATCAAGACTGATTCTTGCACTCTGCCCCTGCTTTAACTAATTGTAAGCTGAAAATACCAAAAATAATCCTGAATCCTTAATCTGATCAAACCTCTACATAATCAATTTGGTCCTTTGGTGACGCGCCTAGAGACCTCTGCATTATGCACTACATCAAGATTGTTATTATTATTATTCAAATGTGACGCAATGAATGGGTGTCTTTTAAACATAGAGCTTCCTCATTTTTCCTGCAAATTAAAACATTTGTTTATTCCAGATATACGACCGAAGTGCCAGTGGGACATAATGACAGTTCCATTCTGCAAGTATTGGCACAGATTTATTGACAAAATCCCTCACTAATAATCTCATCTTCACCATCATGAGCTGATCATCAGCCAGATTGGGTATAAGAATCCTATCATACCCTACAAGCAGGAATGTTTAAAAGGGACAATACAAAATGGTAGTATCAAGAAAAACAGCTTCACTTATCAAATCCTGAAAAAACAAAAACAGCTTGACCAACAAGATTTGGTGCCATTCAAAATTACATTGCAGTTCAATACACATGAAAGAAATATGAAATGACACATACTGGAGAAACGCCTGCAACAATGCAGTCCCAAGAAAACAATAAACTATAACCTCCCAGCAATTATGGTTGCAAGAAAGAACCGAGTAAACTGACCATAGTAAACCTCACCAATTTAGATATTGCGACAAATCTTTCAACAAGCTCGGACGCATGAAAATGCATGAAAAGATACACACAGGAGAAACACTATATCAGTGTAAACACTGTGGAAAAGGTTTTGTCACTAAAAGGGAGATGACTCAACATGAAATGAGGCACACAGGAGAAAACACCTCATCAGTGTAAACACTGTGGAAAAGGTTTTGTCACTAAAAGGGAGATGACTCAACATGAAATGAGGCACACAGGAGAAAGACCTCATCAGTGCAGGCACTGTGGTAAAGGTTTCACTACTAAGCAGCAGAAGGCAAATCATGAAACCATACACACAGGAGAAAGACCTCATCAGTGTGGGTACTGTGGTAAGAATTTCAAAACTAGAAGTCAGAAGACTCGACATGAAATGTCACACACAGGAGAAAGACCTCATCAGTGTAGGTATTGTGGTAAAGGTTTCATTACTAAGCAGCAGAAGGCAAATCATGAAACCATACACACAGGAGAAAAAATGCATCAGTGTGGATACTGTAGTAAAGATTTCACTACTAAAAGGCTTAAGACTCACCATGAAATGATACACACAGGAGAAAGACCTCATCAGTGTAGGTATTGTGGTAAAGGTTTCATTACTAAGCAGCAGAAGGCAAATCATGAAACCATACACACAGGAGAAAAACCACATCATTGTGGGTACTGTAGTAAAGATTTCAATACTAGAAGGCAGAAGATTCAACATGAAATGACACACACAGGAGAAAGACCTCATCAGTGTAGCCACTGTGGTAAAGGTTTCACCACTAAGCAGTCAAAGACATACCATGAAATGATACACACAGCAGAAAGACCTTATCAATGTAAACATTGTAGCAGAAGTTTCATCAGTAAGACAAAGAAACACAACATGAAATGACTCACACTGGAGAAAAACGTTTTTGCTGTAACCACTGTAGTAAACCTTTCAGTTCTAAACAGAAAAAGATAAGACATGAAATGATACACACAGGAGAAAAACCTTATCAATGTAAATACTGCAATAAGTCTTTCATCCAATCTGTGACCAAGAAACAACATGAAATGACACACACAGGAGAAAAACCTCATCAATGTAAATACTGTGGTCAAAGTTTCACCAGAAAATATCAAAAGGAATGCCATGAAATGAAACACACAGGAAGAAAAAACCATCAGTGTAAATACTGCAGTATTAGTTTTATCACCGAGGTGCAAAAAGCCCGACATGAAATAACACACACAGGAGAAAAAGAACCCTACCAATGTAAATACTGTGGTAAAGGTTTCATGACTAGGCATGTTAAATATGTCCATGAAAAAAGACACACAGGAGAAAAACCTCAACAAGCACTAAATGGAGAAGTCACTGCATGAAAGACATAACAGTGGGAGAGAAGACTGGTGAAGGCATGATCAACCTTTTCTACCCATGAATGGAGCACATCCCTGACCTCTTATCAGTATCATCTTTGCTGCCTGATCCCAAGAATCTCATTTTACACCTTTGCTAATAGCAAATTGCTACCTTTGATATCCAACATGCCAAATCTTAGCAAAAGGTCATAACACTTCTGTTCAAGAGTCTTTTGTAACATTACTGGAGCCATGGCAACTTGAAACTGGTGGGTCTACTCATCCTATTTCAAATTTTTTTGGGTGTTTGAGAAGAAATCTTGCTCTGTTGACCATTGTTATGTGTACAAATTCTAAATGTGAATTGTTTTTTGATCAACTGTTAATTTCCTAAATTTGCCTGAGAAGTTTTTGTACTACTTTTTTATCCCCCTGGCTGAAAAGCAGTAGGGGGATAATGCGATGGCATCCGTATGTGTATGTATGCCAGTTTTTTTCATTTTCTCCTTCGAAAAGTTTAAGTTCAAATTACACCTGACTTGAGGTTATAAAGGTGCAATAGGGGTTCTTCCTGTGTGGATGATGTCAAGGTCGGGCCAATTTTATTTTAAAACAGAAATCATAATCACCAAATTGTCACCAAAAATTGAATTGTCATCCAGCTATGATGTGTTGTTCATTGAGAAGTCACAGAATTTATTTTAGATCTGTTATTGGTTTAATTGAAAAATGTCAATTTATAATTTCCTATAGGTTAAAGGGACAGCAATACTGAATAAAATGTCATCAGTTAATTGACAATGATTGCATATAGCCAAGGATGCGGTAAAGCTGTGGGGCCAGTGCAAGGCTTTGACCATAATGGCAGCTAAGCCATAAGACATAACAATCAATACATCATTTTTTCTGTTTCCCCCATCCATGGTAAAAACTTTGATATTATATTCATATTTAATGTGAACTGATGCCCATAGCCATCCAAAATTAATTATTGATGCATGTCCATTTATTTAACTGATTTATCTATACTAGATTGTTTTGTTGTTCTTCATATATTGGCATGGTATGAGAAGTCAATCATTTGTGATCCACATCCTCTTCCCCATCTACCTTAAATATTTGAGACGTGATTCACCTGAATTGTTAGCCTAATTAATATTGCACAATCCAAATTGCTGATTGGTGTGCACATTTGAATATCTGCAGCAAGGAAATTCGTAATTTCGTAATCTATTCAAGTATACAGTAGGACCGCCAGTGGCATTACTTCCGGTAATTTTTACAGAACGTGGCCCCTGATAGACGTCACAAAATTTAAACCAAGCGCTCAGATTTGTGCGAGTGCGAGTCCTCGAAGAAAATTTAAAAATCGAAATGAATATGAAATTTTCGGTTCAATTTACGTAACTTACCACGCATATAAGATACTAACTTTGATTTCCAGAGAAATTGGTAGAGGATATGTGAATTCGTGCCAGAAAATTAAAGCTATCACGCCGAAAATATCTTACCAAAATGGGCGAAAGTCAGAGTCCCAAACACAAAAAAGCATATTAGGCCCATAAGAATTCGCCATTTCACGAAAAATGCGTACAGAGTTAGATCTGAATTACATTAGTGTTTTGTCTGAAAACATCGTGAATTATGGCATGGCGAAGAGAGCCATTCGCAATGTTGGTGTTTTCCGTCCTGAAATATGTTTGCATGCGTGACAATGCCACGCAAGCATGACGCAGTTGGATAGCGAACCTCGTCAGAAATGTTGTTTACGATAGAAGAAAACCGAGCTTTTATTTGTGCCTCCGGGAAACTTTCAGATGAAAAAATTAGGTGGTTACGTTGTTAGCCATGGTATCGTTTTCAGAAAGAAAACACTCAAAGATAAGAAAAGTAATGATGACTGAATAACGACTGCATTGAAATGACCAAGACTTTTTGAAAACAAATCAATTAAGTCTATACGGAATGACATAGAAGAACATGACCCCCATTCAATGTGTGCATAATGATTTTTTCATGAAGGAATAACCGGTTAAAGGTCTGCGAGGAGTAATGCAGCGGTTTAAGGGGGAAAAGGGTCCCCCACGTTATAAATTTGCCCTACTCCTTTTAAGACCACCCCCAATTGAGATTAGTGAAAAATAAGAAATTGATAGTATAACAGTATAACATCAATATAAATCTTTTCATGGAGCTGCGCCAGCGTACCGACGGTGTTAAACAAGAGCACAATGGTGCTAAAGCTTCATAAGAAAAGTGTGTTGGAGCCCCGCGGTTCGGAGCATTGCGTGGAGGTTTGGTAGTGGTTGTTTGTGTGCTTGTTAATGTTAACGTGTACTCAATTACAGGGTGAGTCAAAAAAACTTGGACATGATTGTGTCTGCCATTTGAATTTTTAAATAACATCTAGATATGTGGTATCATCAGAAAGCCTATTTCATTACTTTAATTTTGCCGCAAAGATAATTCCAATTGATAAGTATAGGCCAGAGCTACAGGTCTTTTGAATCAAGTAGTATGCTCTTAACCCTATCCAAGGATTCCCATTTGAATGCACGGTGGGCAACTTCAAATGCTCCCCAAAGGGATGATAAGGGTATCGTCTAGTTTATATCAAAAAAGTGGTATCTTAGGGTGTAAAAGATAGTGATACATGGTAATTTTTTAACACATTTTTTCAAGATGTGGGATATTTTGTCGTCTACAAATATAGACATACTTTAAACCTCAAAAGATTGTTGTCGATATATGTTCCTTCATATGGTAGATTCATTCAACTCTCCAGAAACTGATAATGTATCAAGTTTAATTTATGTCTCAAATTATTTTTAGGGTGATGAGGACGTAGAAACATTTAGAAGGCATCGATGATCAATTGGACTCTGTTAATTTTGTGGGGTTACATAGCGTCACTTTATTCGGCAGTCAATAATAGCCCGATTTGCGTCTGGACACTAATTTGCCCCGATGAACGCACTTCATTATAAGGTGAATGAGTGGACAGACGCAAGAACAGACTAATGATTCAAGACTGAAGCGCGGTCTATACCTAACCGATGCGAATTATCTTTGTAGCCAATTAAAGACAATGACATAAGCTTTCAGATGATACCACATAGTTAGATAATATGTATATAAAACTCCAAAATGGCAGACCAAAACTGGGGTCAATTTTTTTCCTCACCTGTAGTTGCAGTTTGTATGCCTATGTGGACCTCACCACAATCTTCCCAACTAAGCAAGTATCATCTGACTTTTGCTTGTGGAGGATGCATGAATGCTGCAGGCATCATGGCATAATTACATACGCACATATGTACATTGCATGAACGTACACGCACCCATGCACTTACATACAGACACACACGCACACACATACCACACAGGACGGATACAGATTGATTAGTATGGGTTTTCCTGCCACTCTAAGTGCAGACGACACAAAAAATATGAGGTAGGGGTTTTACTTTTAAAGAATAGTATTGAAAAAGAAAAAACAACACGGCACATAATACAAAAGTAGTGCAAGGGTGGAGAGGCCTATATGGCACATAAAGGTGCCAATTTAGGTTTTGAAAGTAACAAGGTATCATGGTAAGGGTTAAGAATATTGAAAGCAAGAATACAGATGCTCTCCAAGGGATCCAGGCCTCCGAATTGCCTCACACCGATCTCACGCGTTTCCTCTTGTAAGAATGTTTGAAATTTCGGCTACCAAGGACCAATGTATCTAAGTGTCATAAAATCGAGTCGAATATGTGATTTCCAAAACCAAACAATGTTTGTTAATTCTGACCATTCTAAGGTCACACGAGGTCAATGAGGTATCGCATGTGGGGACACTACCCAGGGTGCCATTTTATCTAAAGTGGCTAGTTGAGCGACATACGATGTGGATACACCAAGCAATTTTTAAAAATCTGACCATGAAGGCACACGAGTCACCAACATGTAGGACACTACCAAGGTGTCATTTTATCAAGTGCATAAATCGATCGACATATGTGGATACAATACACCAATTGTAATTCTTACCATTTTAGGGTCACACGAAGGTCACCAACATGAGGACACTACCCAAGGGTCATTTTATCTAAGTGTCAAAGAAACTGAATGACATATGTGGATACACCAAGCAACTGTTATAATTCTGCCTTTTTTTAAGGGTCACATGAAGGGGTCACAACATGGGGAATACCCAAGGTCAATCTATCTAAGTGGCATAGAAATAAATCGACATGTGGATACACCAAGCAATTTTATAATTCTGACCAATTCAAGGTCAAATGCGGTCACAAAGGTCACATGAGGTCACAATGGTCACATGAGGTCAACAAAATGTGGGACAATACTCAAGGGTCATTCTATCTAAGTGGTCATAGAAATCGCATCAAACATATGTGGATTACACCAAGCAATTTATCATTCGACCAATTTAGGGTCACTTGAGGTCACCCAAGTCACGTGAGGTCACCAACATGGGGAGACAATACCCAAGGGCCATTGATCTAAGTGTCATGAAAAACGATCAACATTATGTGGATACATCAAAGCCAATGTTATACTTATGCCCATTTTAAGGTCACAATGGTCACATGAGGTCATCAAATGGGGGACACTACCCAAGGGTCGTGTATCTAAGTGTCTGAAAAATCGATCGACATATGTTGGATAGACCAAGCAAGTATAATTCTGACCATTTTCAGGTCAATGAGGTCACAAAGGTACCATTAGGTCACAACATGTGGGACATTACCCAAGGGTCATTCTATCTAAGTGTGTGACATAGAAATCAATCGACATATGTGGATACACCAACAATTATTAATTCTGACCAATTCAAGGTCAATGAGGTCACAAAGGTCACATGAGCGTCACCAACATGTGGGGACACTACCTCAAGGGTCATCTATCTAAGTGAGGTCATAAGAAATCGATCAACGTATGGGATACACCAAGCAATTTTATAATTCGACCAAGTTTCAAGGTCACAAAGGTCACATGAGGTTGCCACATGTGGGACACTATCAAAGGATTTCTATCCAAATGTCATAGAAATCGATCAACATTGTGGATATACACAAGCAATTTTATAATTCTGGTCAATTTAAGGTCACATGATGTCACAAAGGTTCACGTAACATGTGGGGAAATACCCAAGGGCCAATTGATATCCAAGCGGTTGAAAAAGCGATTCGACATGATATTGGATACACACAAAGCAATATAATTCTGACCATTTTCAAGGTAACCACAAAGGGTAACATGAGCGGCATCAAAATGTTGTGGGACAATAAACAACCCCCAAGAGCCAATATATCTAAGTGTCATGAAAATTGATCGACATATGTGGAAACACCAAGCAATTTATAATGTTGCCATTTTAGGTAACATGAGGTCAAAACAAACATGTGGGACCTACCCAAGGGCCTATGTAGCCACGTGTCGTGAAAATCGATACGAATATGGGATGCACCAAGCAATGTTTATAATTATGGACATTTTAAGGTCACATTGAGGTCACCAAACCCATGGTTTTGGGGGGGGGGGGGGGGGGGGACATGTGCCCAGGGGCCATTTTATCTAAGTGTCAAAAATCGATTTGAATAGGTGGATTTTTTGTTTTAACACCAAGCAATTGTATAATTCTGACCATTTTAAGGTCAAAATTTGGTCACAAGGTCACATTGAGGTCACTAACCATGTGGGGCACTAAACCAAGGGGGTATTGTATCAAGGTGTCAGGAAAATCAATCGACATATGTGGACGTGTTGTAGCACTGATTTTTTTTCACTAAGTGTAGTATGACACCTGCGAGCTAAACTGGACCAAAGTGACGTTAGGGAGACAATTTGTAACCTCTCTCAGAGCTCTGATACGTTTTATCCGAAGAATATGAATAAGGGAATTTTCAATTTGTTGTCGTCGTACTCTATATTACGATTTGATACGGGACTGGGCCGAAACCGGCATGGGTATTAGAAAATAATTTTTTGCCGTAATTGTAAAATAACGGGGAATCCCTAGTGTGACGTAATAAGGAAAACCTACAACCAAACATCCACGGTTTTGAGAACGTCGTGGTGATCTTCTGAGCCGTATATACTCGATGATTATACAAAGGCCTGAGGAGACGAAAAGATGGAAAATGGATGTGTCATACACAAGTTTAAAACATAATTTGTCTTCTCTGTTCGGGTAATTTGTCATGGAAATGGAACAGTAGGAATAATGTCGCGATAGTTCATTCTGAATTGACGGTCTATGCATTGCAGGACCACCGGCTGTTAATATGGTAATTAGGTGTTTGCGCTAATTATAACTTGCCCGCATGGACAAGGGGAGGAGGGGGTCGATTTTACACAAAATGGAGTGCATTGATTTTACACTGGACAGAGGGTTTACACTGGGCTTTTAATGAAGGTTTGTACAAGAATCCCAACCCCCAAACACTCATCATCGAAAGGCGTATTATAAAAATGGCCGATGGAAGAACTGTCCCACCAGATAGGCCCAGTCTGCCCGTGGTTATTCAGCTCAGTGCATTCCCTTGGTATATATTCATCTCAGGTAGAAAGAAACAAGGTTCCCACTCCCACGTTGCGTTTGAAATTGATAAAACAAGCATTACATTGTACAGAGTTAGCTAGAGTTATTCCATCGTTGTTTGTATTGTCACAATTACATTGCAACAGTATCGGGAAAGTGCATCTCATGTGACGTAGCTAAACAATGAAATGTGACAAATATTGTGTAACAAATTATTTATGCCATACGCGATTGTGTAAATCAATTCTGGTTGCTTGTTTCCCTGGTTTCAGCTGTTTCACGGGGCCGGGGTCACGTCGCCTGTCTGAGTGAAGGCGGCATTTGGGGAAAACTGGCGACAACACAATGTATAAATGCAAATTAGGATTCAACCATGGCCGTTATGTAGGGAACGAAAATTTGTACATCTTTGCAAACTTAATTTCGCGTTAAACTAGCATGATATAGTACCAGAAGTTAATAATAGATAACAATAATAACTTCATGCTGAACCAGGGAATTGAAATAAATGTTATTTCGAATTCAACCCCTTTTGTGAATAACATGTTGATTCACATTTCATCAAGTCTCAATCGCCCCAAGAACACAAAAGCACGCTGTAAGACTACAAATGGTTCGATCCATAGTCGCGACCTGTTTGCACGACAACATACCAAGGCGGGACACAACATTACAAATGGGCAGAATTGGGTTCGAATAAATCATCACAAACTCGCTCCAAGTGAGAAAGAAAATAGCTACATTCATAAAAACAACCAATATTGCCTAAGAAAGAAGACAAATGGGCACAACCACCAAAAAAAACATTCTGCAGAGGGAAGTCAGTGACGCAACGCCAAAGGACTCATTATCCAAACACACCCAACCCCCAAATATAAAATGGGTGCGCTTTCACATTCGTCATGTCTTTTTAATGAATACCATCATTTACACAACAAATGGACCCTGCCCACTGACGAACCTTAATAGAGCCATACACATAACACCTTACACGTATGGCTTGTACATGAACGTACATATAATCCCAGAACAATCAGTGCATGCTTCTTTGGTCGTGTCATTTGAACGCTAGTTGATTAGGTGTCGCTATGAAAAATCACGGCTTACAACGGCTGCGTTGTAGACAACAACAAAACACACCGGGAGTATTGATGTTGGTATCTTGGGTACCGGGGTTAAACATGCGACAAAAAAAACAAGTCTCAAACACGAAAACAGACGCACAAAAATAACCACACTTTAGGGATTTTTGCCTACGAAATTCATTCACCTTGAAGAGCACATAACACACTTCACACGAGAATTTTGAACAAATATGCTCAACCGAGTGCAACGGAGATAGATTTTTTCGCCCGCTCTGTCGATCGGCCCGCCCGAGAGAAGGGCTTACTATGAAGCCTCAAAAAAATAATTGACCATGCTGGACTCGAAACCGTAATCGCCGCATTACTAGAATAGCGCGCTGCTAACTGAGACCAGGTGGCATATGTAAGAAGCGATAGATCGAATCCAGGTATAGAGTTGATCTATCTCAAATATCATTTTTGACAATCGTGTTTTCAACGCCATTTTCTAACAAGTACGGTCATTGCCATCGATAAATCATATCAGAAGATGAAAGTATACCAATAATTTTATCTATCATGCTAAAACGGAGTCATTCATTGTTAAGATGCACATTCGCAGGGGTAACTTGAAAAAGGAAACATTACAAAATTATGCTGGAAGTTGACCCATGATCAGGCTAATTTGACCCTTATGATCGATGTGGAGAAAGCCGATGAAAAAATGTATATTTATAAACAAAATATACAGATCTAAAATTTATTCAGGAGTATGTGTGAATAATTAGTCTCTTCCTGTGTTACTAATGAATCAATTTAAAAGTGCTAATGAAAACGCGCGAAAATAATATATCGTTCCTGTACCCCACGAGTGCTCATGACGATCACCAAAGTTCGAACCCTGGTAAAAAAATTGACCTTTTAACGGATCTAGCGTCGTTGGCATTCCTATGTATAGGTGACTTCCCATAACAGATCTAGACAAAAGTGGTATTCTCAAAGTTTGTTGTCTAACTGTAGGCCTAGGTTTTAAACCAGGATCAGTTCTTCATGAAGGGACGGGGTCACAAAGGGGTCAAGTTGGCCACCCCACAGCAGGTTTTACGGTCTTTGACTTGCGTGGGTCCCGGGTCGAACATTGACGTCCAACCTGCAAGTTTCATGTGCGTTTGGTTTCCAAAGTACCCATAGACCTGCTTCTAAAAACGCAGGTCTGTTCTTACATGTATTTTATGTGTAAATTTGTGTGTGTTTGTGTTTATGCGTTTTTGGGTGTTTTTTAATTTTGGTTAAATAATAATTCCTCCTCCTTTGTGAGTGGACCTTTTCCCTCTAACCATTACTAGAAAGAGTTGGAGTGTTTTTTAAAGGGTGAGAAAATTTCTTATGGATGGGCTGTTTAATTCCTCAAGGATGGGCTGGAAACAGCTCATCCATGAGAAATTTTCTCATCTGTTACATTTGATAACTTTCATAGTAGTTTGAAAGTAAAAGGGTCCATCCCGCATGAAGGATTACCTATGGTTTAAACACGGGTCTTAAAGGGATTAGCAGCGATTTGCTAATCCGAAACATCTAAAAAATCATCAAAATTTGTATTTTTATATTTTTGTTACTGGCATGGATATGCGAACATAACACGGGTCTTAAGTTAGACTCCCTTTTAGGATACAAATTGTTTCAAATTCAAACAAATCAATAAAGGAACTATATTACAAAACAGATACATCGCAACCGGCACCTTTTTAAATAGAAAGTACCGTCTGTTTCTAGCCCCAGGAGGGAGTGAAGGAATAAGAGGGGAAAGAGAATAGCCAGAAATTTGGGTCCGTCTCAAACCAGGGACCCTTTGGGCCCCAGTACCGTGAGATAGCACGTTACGACAGTGTCACTGGCCCGGCCAGCCATTTCGTGCCCATTTGTGTGTTCGTTTGATGATGCAATCGCTACATCCGGCACTCAGTGCATAGGTGTTTAGTATGTACCATTTGAGTTAAGGAATCATTTGCCAGTACAATGTTCCCTTAGTGTGGTGGCAGTAGCAAACTTCATCAAATAAAACTTGTGGGTCATTCCATGTCAATTCAACCAATGACTCCAGCATGACCCTCTCAGATTGTTTTAATAGTTTGGTGGAAAGTTGTACCTGTAGTCATAGGATAAAATGCAAAGTTTCTGGTCGGTAGTCCTTATAGTTTTTGTGTGGCGTCCGAACAGAGATTGGTAGTCGGGGTCTAAAATGGCTTCCAAAATGACCATGAAAATAAATTCCAAATTAAGAGGCCTGTATTATCCTAAATACAACAGTGAGGGATATGATTCCTCAAATATCAACTAATTATAACTGTCTGCTAAAATTTATGAAAATAAACAAATTGGAAAATTTTACGCTTGCATATTGCATTTAACGGGTTCGCTAATTATGCGCTAAGTTACATGCATGTTTTACCAAATGCAAGTTTGGGCCCCAAAAAGACCCATTTCTTCATAAAAATAATTTTTTAGGACTTTTCTAGAGCATGTCACAATTGACACAAAATCAAAAAATTATGCAGCTAATAGCTTACACCTTCAAAAAACAGCGACTTGCACCAAGTTGGACAAAATCCATTATTATCATCCTCTTTTAGGTGTCAAAAGGTCATGTGGTCATATTTGAATTTTTTTTAAAAGTGCATATTTATACTTCTAGGTTTGCTACTACACCTGCTCAAAATGCCCTACAATTTATAAGGCTTCCCTGCATATTAACCGATACAACTGAAACTTCAATATTAGTGCAGAGGTTCAGAATTCGGCAGTCCTTTAGGGGTTTGGTACATTTACTGACCTCACTTTTTCCGCTCCCAGTTGAATTTAGGAGCCTTGACTGACATAAAGTAAAGTATCACATGCACTTTATTCCGTCACGGCTGCTGACTATCAACGGATCAGAACAAGTGGGTGCAGTAAATGTACCCACCCATCTAAAATATAAAACCAAGGGCTTGTCAATTCCTTGAAACCCGAGGAACTTGATTGTTTTGGGATTTTTAAAGGAAATGTGTTGCTACCTTAACTTTATTTGTAGTGCATGTTACTAGAAAACCTTGGTAAAAATTAAAGCATACATAATTTTCACACTCCAATTATTTTTCGCTAACTTTTAAAATTGCTGTAATTAAACAATTGTGTAAATTTTAAGAAAATGTTCATAAGATCAACTTACAAGTGTTATTTATGGTATCCTGTAATTATTGTGAATCAAAATTTATGAAAATGTGGAAACCGTATTTAAAAAATTAATAACCAGGATTATGACTTGTCATTTCAATCCCGGCCCTGGGGGTCCCGGGACTGCCGTGGACTTAGCCGGGACGTGACATGGGCGGGCGGGACAACGTACCCCGCCGTGTGGCCCCGCGAAAGGGCACAAGCCCAGGGAGCCGGGCGTGCAGGGGGTGGGCTCCCCGCGATTCCGTCCCCGACCAGCAGAGGCTCGGTGTGACCATCCCCGTATATTCTCGTCCAATGGGGGCGGGGACTGTTTAAAAACTCCTGTACAATCCCGGCTTGGTCCCGGCTATGCGACAAAGGTCCTCGCCTATATAAATTCATAACCTATACATTTTGGATCGCCAGTGTCAGAACCGAGCCGAAATTTCACATCGAAGTTAAGTATAATTATTTTAAAAAAAAAAAAAAAAATAGATTGGTTTGTTAAAAAATCCACATATCCACGCGATATCCGACCACAACCTAGCAGAGTAAGTATCAAAACCCTGCAATCATTCTGCCAACGTAAACTCATGCCAAACACAAGATCATCATGGTGTATTGTCGGTTTTTGTCGGCCTACTCTGTGATAGTGCATTGCTAAAAATAAACTTGATCATATGCCCATGCCGTACTCTGGTCATTGGGTATTAGAGCTGACATTAGCAGGAGCCTTGACATGCTGACTCTTGGCTGAACGGCTCGGCGGTTCAAAAAACTTGCAATGATCCGATAAAATGGAAAATTTGACATGGCAACTGTCAAAAACAAGTTCGGAAATCACGATTTCATTTAATTTTGATTTATAAAATCGGACATGCAGTCAGTTCGATAGTAATTGTAGACCTAACAAATGTATTTCATGAGCATTTATCTGTTTCCATAGCGATTCAATATTTTCCATTTTCACATTAAAAATGCCCAAAAAGCTTAATAATAATATATGCAATGAAATGACAATATTCTTAGCATTTAACAAAAATATCAAAAATAGCAATTTCACTACCTAGGGATTTTATAATTAAATGAATCAAACAAACCTTTATTTCTTGTGATTCAGGTGAATATTATTTTACAAAACATTTCCTATTGATTTTGATGTTTTTTCTGGCGATTTTACGTTGAAAATATCGATCCTCGATTAGTTGAATCTGCAACGTGCGACGACGTGCGTGTGTGCTACTTGAATAGCTTGCCTTTCACTACTGGCAATGGAAGAGATCGGACTGCATGGTAGCTATATAACATGTGATATACTACAGAAATCCGGGCGACTCTGCTCACTGATAGCCTGGTTTATATGGTGTGACACAGTGCGTTAAAGTCCCTGTTTATGTCCCGGCGGAGCCGGGAAATTTTTTGTACCTGCCCGGCTTAAGTCCCAGCTATCATCAATGATGTCCCCGGGCAGGGCGGGGACACAGCTATGGACATTCCCGGCCAAGTCCCGTCTAACATCACGGCTTGCGGGGCAATACGTTTTTGTACAACCCCGCTATGTCCCGGCATATCCCCGCTATGTCCCGGGACCCCTCAGGGCCGGGATTGAAATTGACACGTGCATTATGCCATCTACAATTCACTATTGTAAAGCATGAGCAAGGGGTAGCTGAATTTAACACTGGAGTAAGTATAACTCCCAATTTAACTATGATGTCTGACCAGAGAGGTATTGAGGAAGATATACTGATGAGGCAAGAAGACATGGAAGGAGAAAAAGACGTGGTGTGGAAGTAGGAGAAAGGTGGAGAGGGGGGTCTAAAGTTGGCAGCAAGGAGGAGTAGGAAGGAGAGGAAAGGAGTGGAGGAAGTAGGTAACTGGAGTTAGGTGAGTCGAAGTTTGAATGGGAGGACAAACTAAAAAAGATAGTAGCAAAACACGCATAAACAGGGAAAGACGATGAAGGTAGTAGACAATGGGGGGCGCAGTATTTTTCACGAAGTTTAATATTTTATGGCTGTGAAAACACAGTTTACAATTAAGGGGGGGGGGGGGGGGAGTTGATCATATGTGTAATATAGCCATGTAAATATACACAAAAATAAGATATGGCAAAAATTATTACCTTGTTAATTCCAAATATCCAGTGACTGGTGTTCTATTCGTTTATTAATAGTGGCGTTATTAAAAATAAGTAGGCATTTTTCTTAAATTCAAGTATTTCAACTACATTTCCTGGGTTTTTTAAGAAATTGATGTGTTGCCTACGCCAAATTCTGCAACCTTGCACTGAATAGTAACATGAAATATTAGAGAAGTTTCAGCATCTTGTGTTAATATGAGGAGCCTTATAAATTGTAGGCCTTTTTGAGCAGTTGTAGTACAAACCCAGAAGTATAAAAAAATGCACTTGAAAAAAAGTGTTCCAATATGCCCACGACTTTTGACCCCTCAAAGAGGATGATAATTGAGATTTTTTCCGACTTTGTGAGGGCACTGTTTCGAAGTGTAAGTGATTCACGTATATTTTTGATATGTCCTTTTAGAACAATGCTCTTTGTCCTGAAAAGTCTAAAAATAATATTTTATTAGAATGTGTCTCTTTGGGCCCAAATTACAACTCAGTAACTTAGCGCAGAATTAGCGAGCCCTTACGCAATATGCCAAGCGTTAAATTTTCCGATTTGTTTCTTTTCTAAAATTTTAGCGGACAGTTAGTTGGTATAAGAGGAATGGTCATTTTTGGAAGCCATTTTAGACCCCGACTACCAAATCTCTGTTCGGCTGCCACACAAAAAACTATAAGGGCTACCGACCTGAAACTTTGCATTTTATATGTACAACTTTCCACCAAAATATAAAGAAAATCTGTGGGGGTCATGCAGGAAACTTTTCTGAAATTTGTTGAATTGACATGGAATGACCCTTGTATGATTTCTTTTACCGAATGGTGTGTGGTTTGTTTTGGTATCACTCCTGGCTATAGCTAATATCTGGATACTAGTACATGTATGGATGACAAATGAAAATGGTCAATCTCATTTCAATCCAGCTTTGAACTTTAAAGAGACACTGGCACATTTGAAAAATAGTGCGCCCTCAAGATTTTTCAAAATCGATATTTTTGCATGATTGTAAGGCTTTTATATACAAAAGCCCTCACCCGAAATGATTAAGACCAAATCAGCTTCCTTATGGGTAAACAGAACGATTTTATAATTTAACGTCGCCGGCGACGTTAAATTCAGCAGACGATGAAAATGGCGTATTTAACACAAGAACGCGCACACCGTATGCATGTTCCCACGCTATGCACACTGTTTGACCGGTCTATAACCTTTGTGGTTTTAATATCAGTGAGTACGAGTCAAAAATATTCATGTAATATACACATTTGTTGATTAAATTAAAGTTATGGAAAACTTAAAAGTTGGCCTACAAATTACCTGGATGTCTTTATCTTCATATCAATGTCCCTATCTGTTTTGGGGTATGTTATTTTTATGTGTAAAATCTCTGTTCTTCCAATGGCCTAGACTAACATTTGAGAGCAAATTGAAGAAATTTCATATTTTGTGAAAATGTGCCAGTGCCGCTTTAAATAAAAACCTATTAGTTTCATTCAATTTAAGCTTTTGTTTAAATTCTATAGCTCTAAATTTTTATCTTTCTAAAAGGCTCTTAAACATGTACTTTTTAACACCTCCTTGGCCCAAGGGCAGCCCGTTTATAATAGCTACCACATGTTTTGATTGAGATCTCGATGCCAAGTAAGTGTTCAAATATGTGAACTTTTCAGTTGTTAAAGAAACACTTCGTCCAATTTACGGCCTCTGAGAGAGCTCACAGGGGCTTCAACAAACAATTTAAGCCTATTTTTACTTAAATCAGAGCATTTGATAATTTGACTTCTGTAGAGCTGATTTTATGACCTTCGACCTCCATACCATATTTTACCTTAATTGTATCTTGGTAAAGGAAATAGTTGAAAACTTTTTTGTACCTTGATGCGATACAGACAATTTTAGATATATTTAGACATGATTGGAGCATTGTCAAATATTTGACCCCTACATGTATATTACTTTATTTTCCCAGTAATTCTTTTGCACATGATGTTACCTGGCAGCAAATAATGGAATCTTGACCCTAACATAACCACACCACCAACACTTTTGTACCTTTTCAGGCATCAGAAGAAAGCTGTTATTTTTTCCCATTCACCCTGTGATATCTTAGCACTAAAGAATGTTTGGTTTTGAAGTTATGAGTGAAAATGTGACCCCTTTTGGTCGACCATATACATTTTCAGAGTCTATCATGGGATTAATATCATGATTTTAGCTCTCGGATCAAAAACAGGATTGAAATCTTGGCACAAAACTTTTACAGAGGTGGGTTTGGGGTGAAGGCTATTCTATCAAGATGACCACTTATATCTTACAATTGGGCATTCCTTTACTGTCCATTCTTAAACAGCTGTTAAAATGTAAGCAATTTCATTGGTTGATTCCCGGGTTTAATTCATTTAATTAACCCAAGTAGTACGCGCTGCGTATTGGAAGTTATTTTTAGGTTTGAATTGCTCGCGTCAGACCGCGTTTTGCTACTTCGCGCGGCGCCTGCCTAGGTTCGTCTCGTTGTAATGATCATTGCGGTCAACGGGTTGTTCGATTGTGTCCACTGGGTTGTGGGCAGTCCTTTCTTGTTGTATTTAACCGTAACGCATCGCGAAATTGGGTTAAAGATGACTTAAATGTAAATCTGTTTAAGAATGAAGAATAAAAGGTATGGATTTTACTCGGCCTCCGGCCTCGTTCTTCCCATTTTGTAAAATAATGGATCGCCTTGGGTTCCATTCGTTTTAAAGAGATTACCGGTTCCCAAAATCATACCTTTATTCTCTATTCATGTAATGCTGACCCAACTTCATCAAAGATGCCCAAATAAGGTTCCGGAAGAACTCTTCCGAAAAGCTTAACCCGAGAAACGCAGAATTCTAGTTAAACATATCTTTCAATCTAAATACTTTGACATGAGGGTATGTATCTCTTGGTACATCTTGCTTTGAGCGGATTGGTTGCCAGTTTGAATCAAATAATTTTGTTTTGATTCATTTAGGGTGTAATCTTGCACTAGAATTTCATTGGCATTAATATCACTTAAGAATATGAATCTCTCTATGTCAGATGGTCCCAAAGGCCCTGCTGTGCCTTCACAAGAGCTTGCCATTTTCCCCGATCCCTACCCACCTGTAGTGTGCATACTCCTTTCAGTCCACTCCTTTATTCCATCGGTAAAGATGTTGCCGGTGAGCTCCCCTTTCCACCTTCACGGCAACCTGAATGATTTGTTTTTTTAAGGCTGTTCTCCTTCTCATAATGTGAACAAAATATTTCAGCTTCCTCTCTATTTTAAGTACAATTTTAAAAAATTTAAAAAAAGAAAAATTAATTAAATTATGAATAAAAAAACATATGACAAAAAAATATAAAAAATTAAAATTTTAAAAGCAAATTATCCCATTCTTCTGCAAATAAAAACATTTGTTTTATTCCAGATATGATAAGACCAAAGTGCCAGTGGGACTTAATGACAGCTCCAGTCTGCAAGTATTGCACAAGATTTATTGACAACATCCCTCGCTATAGATCTCATCTTCGTCACCATGAGCAAAACATCAAGCCATATTGGTATAAGAATCCTAATCTACCACCAAAAGCAGGATGTTTAAAAAGGGACAGAGTGAGAGGAAATTGACATGTGTACAAGGAAAAAACCAGGTACTACATTCAAATCTGAAAAAACAAAATGAGTTTGACCAACAAGATTTGGTGCAGTTGAAAACTACATTTGCAGGTTCAATACACATGTGTAAGAAGAAATATGAAATGACTGGAGAAAACCCTCACCAATACTGTCACAGGAACACCCATGAACCGATAGCCTCCAGCAAATTTAATTACAAGAAGAAACCTCACCAATGTAGATACTGTGACAAGTCTTTCAACCAATCTCGACGCATGGAAATGCATGAAAAAATACACACAGGAGAAATACCTTATCAGTGTAAGCACTGTGGAAAAGGATTTATATCTAAAAGTGAGATGACTCGACATGGTATGACACACACAGGAGAAAGACCTCATAAATGTAGGCACTGCAGTAAAGGTTTCATTACTAGGCAGCAGAAGGCAAACCATGAAATTATACACACGAGAGAAAACAAATCTCATAAGTGTAGGCACTGTGGTAAGGTTTCATTTCTAAGCAGCGGAAGTTAAATCATGAGACCATACACACAGAAAATTCTCATCAGTGTGGGTACTGTAGTAAAGATTTCAATACTAAAAGGCAGAAGATTCAACATGAAATGACACACACAGGAGAAAGACCTCATCAATGTAGGTATTGTGGTAAAGGTTTCATTACTCAGCAACGGAAGGCAAATCACGAGACCATACACACTGGAGAAAAACCACATCAGTGCGGGTACTGTAGTAAAGATTTCCATACCAAGAAGCAGAAGACTCAACATGAAAAGACACACACAGGAGAAAGACCTCATCAGTGTAGGTACTGTGGTAGAGGTTTCACTACTAAGCAGTCAATGACACACCATGAAATGACACACACAGGAGAAAGACCTTATCAATGTAAACATTGTGGTAAAAAATTCATCAGAAAGGCAAACAAAACACAACATGAAATGACACACACTGGAGAAAAATGTTATCAATGTCAGCACTGTAGTAAAACTTTCAAAAATAATCAGAATAAGATACAACATGAAGGATACACACAGGAGAAAAACCTTATCAATGTAAATACTGCACAAAGTCTTTCACCCAATCTGTGACCAATAAACAACATTAAATGACACACACAGGAGAAAAACCATACATGCACACCTGTAGTAAGTTTCATCCAAAACATTCCATGAAACCACATGACAGAACCCTGGAGGAAAGAACATCAGTTGTAATACTGCCATTCTGAGTTTTTTATCACTGAGATGCAAAAGGCCCGACATGAAATAACACACACAGGTGACAAGAACCCTACCAATAGGTAAATAACTGTGGGTAAGGTTTCATTATCATGACTACCCATGTTACTATGTCCAGAAAATACACACAGGAGAAAAACCTCAAGTTACTGCATGAATTCACACATTGATTAAACAACACTGTCTTTTAAAAAGGACATGGCAGGATGGATATTGTGATGGTATAAAATAATACGTGGATGTGTAGAACCACCTTACATTGAACATACAACCCCAAGGCGCATACATAAAAATAGACTACCTAGCGTGTTTCTATTGAGCAGACAAATTTATTGAGATAATCTTTTATCTCCGTTGATAACTGTGAATGCTGATAGTGTGCAGTTTTCTATTGAGCGCGTTTTCCGGAAAATAGGACAAACCATCATGTGCTGTTAATTTTGCCAGCCTGAAAGGCACTGCCCAGCCACTGAAGTAAAATCTATCGATAGAAAAAGTCTACACATCCCTTTGAGCTGTGTGCACATACTTCCACCTGACTACAATCTCAGTCAAAGTTGAATCCTCAGTGGCCTACTTCAAATGTCCCCCTCTCCTCTGGTCAATGTTTATCCCGAAAATTTGTCCTGGTCACCTGTCACCCAACACCCAACACGCAACATTTGATTGGTGGGGATAGGTAGGTTGTCAGGAGGAATGTGGACAGGGTGAAAATGGATTACAGACTTTTTCTATTGATCGATTTTGTCAATGATGACCTAAGCTAATAATTTCTGGAGGTTGTGGAAAATTTCGTGCATGCAGTTTTTTCTAGAAATCCAATATGGCCGCTATCCTTCTCAAATTCATTCAAATGCCATAATTTTACTAGCATATTCAGGTTTTTAAAGCACAGGAACTTTGGACTTTTGGATTGGTTATTGACGTTATTTGATCACAAACATTATGATCAAATCTCAGTATGGCGCACCCTAAACCAATATGCCCTGAAATCATTCAAGTGACCTAACTCCTATCAGTATTGTAATAGAGGGCATAATTCTGGCCTCTATACCATTATGACTCAATATCTACTTCAAGTGGTTACCAAGTTTCCGATCACGATGCAGTCATATGATGCCTTTTAAGATCTTTAAGCTTACAAATTGGTTCTATATTCATAATATATTGGCGTCGTTTTGATTTTAAGCATGTTTTGTAAAACTACAATACCAGCTACTAGTTATTAGAATGCTCAAAGACCTACATCTCAAAGTTTAATTTAAACTTTAATACTCATTTGGGTGGTTTTTAACTAATACAATACAGATGTATCGTACTTTATAGGTTGAAGAAGGTAAAAAGGCAGCACATTGGCCCCCACCTCTTATTTTTTGCATGTTAAAGAAACAGAAATTCCCGATAATAATAAGCAAATGGTCAATACTTATCCCATACCTTATTTTAACAATATAACACCGTTTACTTATAATAGTTGATGTAACACATATAATAAATACACATATAAGGAGGTTTTACTATTTTTAAAGGCGGCTGTGTCGGCTGCAATCTTGAATTTGAGAATGGCCATTTAGGTTTTCTAGTGATCAAATCATGTAATCTCATAAGTTAAAGGCATCAATGCATGCATATAACACTGGAATCAAGCCTCAAAACTGCAAAATGTGCATATCAACTTGACGTGTCTGATGCGTTGTGAAATGCATTTTAGGTGTTAAAGTAACAGTTGCAGAGTATGATCAATTGTAACAGATTTTGAACCCCTGCAGAACACGTTTTTGGTGTGTTCAGTATTATTCAGTAGCAGGAATATGTATAATGTAGGAGTTAACTCATTTTAAAATGATCCGGACATGTTGACTTTAAGTCCATATGGAGATTTTTGTGGCAATGTAATGATAAATTACATTACCAACCCCCTCCGTGCTTAAACACCGGAGTACCGAGAGAGATTTGTCTGGTTTCGGGAAATGCTTTAAGGGATTTTAAGTGATTTTTGGACATGGTAGCGGCCATATAGTTTGAGTTGTTTCAAAATAGCCTGGTGGTTGGACGGCGAATGTTTGGTGCACCCCTCCAAATTATTTACTTGGCCTAATGACTAAAATTCTAAATCAATAGAAAAAGTTGTACTTACTCTCCATTTCCATCCTCAGGCTGTGTGCCTAACTTCCACCCCTGACCTAAGGGGATCATGGATAGAGAATGCTTCAAGCCTCCCAACGGAATTTCCATTATTTCCTATGTATCTTTTTAAGAGAAATATGCACATAATTGGGTCAAGAAGAGCAGCCCGTTTGCCAACAACTTCGATCGCATCGCCGAGATTGTATAGAATTGTCATGTAAAGGATTGTTGCCCCCATCAATCAGTCCAACAAATCAAAGGCACAGGACCATGCTTATCATTGAAAATGTTACTCCCGAGCTGTAAACCTGTGGATCTGTACCAGATTGATGGCGGAGTAACTAATCCTTTTACAATCCAACGTCTACAAGAATTTTTTGTCATGCTTGGATGATCCAAAGCCCAACAAAAGGGCTATAGCATCCTTAAGAAATCCACTTTCTAATCTAATTAAAATCGTCAACCAATGTAAATCTAGAGATTGGTGTATGTGTTCCCCCAAAAATTTTTCGTTCTAAGCACCACAGCAGATGTGCTGCCAAAATCTGTATGCTTCAATGTCAAGATGGATGAGATGCTCTTTAGTGAGAATAAAAGCTGAATTTTGTTTTGGACTGTCCATCGATGTGTGATCAATGTGATGGCATCGAATTATTTTGAGTGTGGATGTCGCGCATAAAACACAAATCTCATCTTTTATTCTCATTCTTCTTGTTTAGTAGATTTTGTACGGATTTTATCACGCAAACAAAGTGTAAAATATGTAACATCATCATTTTGTTTATCATCAATTCAGTTATACAACCCCTCCGAGAAATAATGGATCAATCCTCCTTCGATAAACAAATTGCAGTTTTTTTTCTATTGTATAGCGGAGACGCATATGAATTCAGCTGTTTAACGTTAATGCTGTCTTCCGGGTGACGCTCATGAATGCATTTCACTGACTTTAAACGGCGGGCGGCCTCATTTGGAGTTAATTTGATAGCAAACAAAAAAAAAAAAAAAAAAGAAATGACCAAAAATTCACAATTTGTACGTTTGTGTTATGACGATCATGAACTTTAATTCATTATCCATATAGATAAATGATGCAACATAATTTTTGGGGTGTTTTTGATTGCAACTGACGTAAGTTTTACCTGCTTAAGAAAAATATTCCACAGACAGCCGTACAAATGTGTGTATCGTTACTCATGTACTGAGAGTGGAAGACTGAGGTCATGTACTATATTTGGAGTGTCCATCGTCATGTAAACCTTGTCGTACTCATTAATGGAATTCTCATGTTATGGATATTTTAAATACAACAGCACGTTTTTGCAGACTATAACCATGGCATGGTAAGCATTCGTCAACGTGTTTGATTTCGTTGTTTGCACATGTCAATGTTAACAATATTGTCGAAATAAAGACAAAACTTTGCCGTAGCTAGCTAGGCTTACATTACACATTCAAATTTTCACAAGCACTGTGAATGATACTGATGATAGGGACGTAGATGCCAGAAAGAACGCAAATTGGTTTTCTATCGTCTGCTTGTTATTTCTGTAACACAAGAGAGGATCAGAAAAAAATTAAAAACCAGAGTTAAAGGTAAATTTACATGGGCCGAGGTCCACATTTTCTCAAATCCATACATGTACATGGCCTCGTCTAGGGCTAGAAATACTTGATTACAAAATGTGCCAGTGATTTTTTAAATTCCTATATTCAGTACACATTAGTTTTAAGAGGCACTGGCACATTTGAAAATAGTGCACCTCTTAAGATTTCAAAATTTATATTTTTTGCAATGGTTTGTAATTTAAAGCTTGTATGTACATTAAACCCTCATTTAAAGCCCTAACATGGGTAACAGAACAATTTTTAAAATTTTTTTTTTGTTTCCTTCCTGTGACATTAATCAGCAGACGACGGAAACGGCGTTTAACACACAAAAAAAACACCCCCCTGTGAATTCGCATGTCATGCACCTTGTTTGAGGTCACTGGTAGGAACTGGTTCATTTTTTTTACTGCGGGGGTTAGTCATTGTCTCTTTGACTAATATAATTCAAATCAGAGAATTGGCAATTACAACCACACAACACTAACAAGAAGAAAATAAAGATAGGATTTGTTGTTTTGCCTCATTAATTCATGTCATATTGGCATGTGCACCCAATATTCTTATCGTATGGATATCTGGCTGCACGGCATCCAGTTGAACGATAATTAGATGCAAAAACAACAAATCTTATCTTTATTTATCTCTAAATTTCAGATAAAAATTCAAACCGTTAAAAGGAGTAAAAATGCCAATTTCATAACTAATACTCAATTTAATAATGTTATATTTACCATAATGAATATTTAAATAACATAATTTACATGAACATACTAAAATGCAATACAATTTTACCAAATGAACTTTTTAATTTCCCTTTTAAAAATTTTGAACAGTTTAGTCAACTTATAAATAACATAGCCAGGTGCATGATGCATGCCAGGTCAGTCATCAACTTTTGCTGTAAAAAGTAAGAAACTGTACCGTGCCTATTGGACAACCAGTGATATGGTTCATGCGATTTATCCTGGCGCTGCATGTTTGAATCATAGATTATTGGCGGAACAGCTTTCGGCAGGTAATAGGCACTTGACTGCGAGCATTTGTGATTGCACTTGTGCTGCTTCTCTAAGTGGTCTATGGGAACTGCCACTGTTGCTGGTTGTACCACTTGAGGGTGTGGAGTTGCTGGTGGATGGTGCTGTAAGTTCATGCGGTGGATTGCTGCAGCTGAAGTGCCGATTGACCACCAAGGATGATGTCAGTTATCCCCCATCTTGCGCTTGGTGTTGTCCTCTCCAACATCTCTGCAATAGCTGAGCACCGACTGTACATTGCGGTGACCAGCCGACTGGTAACGGTCAGGGGGTCGAACCCGCTTCTCATAAGTGTGCTGATTGCTGTAGCACGGAGGCAGTGGTTTGTGTAGCGCCTGGATAGTTTGAGCCTTTCCCTGAGACCGCTTGCCATCATGCCCGTGCTTCTTTATCCCAACTTTATCTGGAAAGATACCAACAGTGTCAGCGAAGGCTGCCTTTGGATTGCACTGTTGGTACAAGAGCCTCCCTGTTTTGGATGCAGTTGCTGAGGTACAGACCTTAGGGCTTGGACTGGACACAGTGCGTGGGCCACCGGAGCATACAGTCTTCTTAATGGTTCATTTTGGGTATCTTCAAACCTCGCGGGTGGTTCTCTTGTTGATCCTCGGTGAATGCCATCTGAACAATTCCCTACCAGAAGAGTCAACTAAGACGTCAAATGAGTTTTCCTTCAGGTCTTGTATGCCCTCGCACCCCTTCTGCACAGTAGAAACTGCAGGAAACCAAGAACAAGGTTTTGAAACCCTCGGCGCTGTCTGTTGTCTACTCCCATATTCCATTAGCTTTTTCAGGTCTTCTTGACTGATTGGGTGTGCGAAGGATTTTGTTTTTGTCTTTACCACCTTCACTTTTATTCACTTTCAGTGCCCATCAAGACATTGTTAGCAGATTTTGAATTCTGAGTCACGCATTATATTAATTGCGCGATTCAGGTGCGAGGTGATGTACGGTGTATTGCAGAGCGTATTCATTGGAGTGCATTTCTTTGAGTAAACACACCCGCCGTTTTGCTTGCGCACCTTACCATAGATTGACGAAGGATGGCCGCCATCTCTGGCTTGGGAAGCCTTTCTCAACTCTGGATCAATGGTTCTCGTTCCACGGCACCAGTCTGAAGCAAAATACCAAAGCCAATAGTAGAATTAAGTTAGTCATAATTCCTTTTGAATTAGCTAACATTCATGTATAGAATCTTCAATGTTATTTTTTTATTAGGGTTTTCATTTACTATTATAATTTGTCATTTAATCCGTTTAAAATTTTGGATTCATTGTTTGTCTTATAAACTTTTTGTAAATTTATGATTTTTATACTCTTTTTTCATCAATGCATTGAATTTGAAAATTTTTGAATGAATTTCATTTCCATGCATCTTTTGTCTAACATGTGTGTTTGAACATGGTTTGAAAGTATTCATTCATAATTTAATTTCTTTTTTATTTTGTTTTATAAATACCTTTATGTATTGTACGTATTTATTTATTAATTTGTCTGTAAGGCTTCTTTTTTCTATGTTAATGGAATCATTTTGTTTTGTTTTAACAGCATGTGGGTGACTCCATGGCTTAGCCTTAGCTTATACTTAGGCTAACCTTCGCATGCAGACGAGTTCAATCACATGATTTTCCATAGATTATTATCGGTCTGAGGTAATCGTATCGTATCATTTTATGTAATTCTTCTCAGTGCACAAATAATTCAATTTAATTATTTCTCGAATGATAGGCAATATTTTTATTTCGTCTTGTTTTCGCGTTTGTAATTGTTCTTGTCAATGCTAGCGCTGTGTTGTGCTAACGCCACTGGCCTGGGGGACCTCTTTTTCACGCCGCTTCACCAGCATGAAAACATAACATAGGCCGTATTACAATATAGTTTCCTTATTTTTTTTCGTATTTCTTCAAGAATTTTAAAACATATTCACTTCAGACGTGTTTATACCCCATGATGTTGAAGCTTTTGGTCGTTTGTTACTTTTTTTTCTTTTCGTCCTTCGACCTCCTCTACTAGCTTCAATATATCATCTTTCTGAAAGTTTAGAGAGCGAAGCTTGACCGCGTGAGATGGGTTCCGGTTTTGTGTCTTGCGTGGAGCCAGCTTTACTGAGCTGCAACTTGCCGGCTTGGAGTTGGAGGTAGCCGATGATGATGACTCGCGCTCGTAATTCTCGCAAAAAGAGATCAAGGCGTCGTCTGTTAATTCGCCCCATAGATCCATATCTATTGTTGATTCAGTTTCGTCTGCAGAGAGGTCATCAATTCCTCCAAGATTGAAAAAGGCCATGCTTTTATTTTCGGGAAATACAATTACAAATACGATTCAGTGTTTGGCGTAAGTAGCAGACGATAGTCGACTTCTCGCAGGTTGTATTTTGCATCAAAAACACCTTTTTGTTTGGTTGAAATTACTTTCAAGTGTGCATTGAAAAAATAAAACAAAAAACGTACATGTGCTTGAAATTTCTGTGCATTTATTGTCCCTTTGACATTATTTGCACTTACCTTGAAAATGTAAACAAATAAATAATAATAATTGAGGATGATAACAAACCAGAACCAACTAGCCATTTAAAGAAGTAGTTCCGGTGTAAACATTGTTTTGAACTTGCCGCCCCTGAACTACGTCATACGCAATCCACCCATCCATCTATTCTCTCATCATGGATGGGCGGAGTTTCCTCAACGACCAATGGTATTGTTCGCTTTTACATTAAGCCCCGCCCACTGAATAAGAATAGACTTATCAAGGCATTTCCTAATAGTACGCAGTGTGTGATAGGCTGAATGACATATATTACTGACATGACTTGACATGGTAAGGTAGCTATCAATGAACACACCAAGGTCCCGTACGCCATCCACAGGTTTGATATCAGCATCATCCGGATAGACGGAGCAGATTTTTTTATTCAAATGACACACAATATGCAATATTTCAGTCTTTGCATCATTGATCTTTTGAGCTTGAACTGGATGTTGCCCAAGTCTGAAGCAAAGACACAGGCTGCTATAGATACAATGGCTTTTGCTTTTGTTTTAGTTGACAGATCAAACATAATATACATTCGCGTATCGTCTGCACACACCATTCCGCTAATGTCATGAGCATTCAAAATATAGTGAATAGGGCCCTTGCACAGAGCTAAATTATGTTGGACTTTTTGTTTGCCCTCCAGATCAACCAAGCATGAGAAGAATACAATACATGCATCTGGTTCACCTGAACATTTCAGTTATTTCTGCAGGTGATTCCTTTGTATTCTCTGCATGCTTGGGTTGTTCTGGAGGCAGGTCTGGCCAAGATAACTAATTGACCTGCCATGCAAGCGCCCTATTGGACCAGAATACAAAAAGAACTCTGATAGACCAATCATAGATTTCTGTGGAACACCATAGATTAAGAGGCAATTTCTCTAAAATAGTCTTGCCAATGACAATTGATTGGTCATGCTCAGAGAGGTAGGACCTGAACCAAACAAGTGCAACTTCAGTGACACCATATCTTTCAAACAAATCAGCAGCATGTTCTGATCTATGGGGTCAAACACGGCAGATAAGTCGAGGAGTATAAGTAAAGCCTTATTGCCATCTAGGAAGGAGATCTTTTGCACACATACCACGGTTGTCTTTGTGGATTGACATTGAATGCTGACTGGAAATCACTGTGAAGATTGTTACCATTGTCATGGGCCCTATAATATTTGAATTTGAAACTGATGCCCAATAGTCATAAAAATTAACTACTAGTGTATTAACACCTCTAATGCACACAAAGGCAGCATTTTATAATACCTGCCACATGTATTGATCGAGATCTCGATCACTTGAGCACAGCAAGTGTTAAAGGGGGATAACCCAATTTAAGTCCCGATAAAATTTTCATCTTGTTAGAATGGCCTTCAACCCAAAACCCCATCTGTTAAAGGCTGACTCAGAGATTTCACGATGAGGGCGCACTCAATTTTCAAACAAATCACCAGGGGAGGGCGGCCAAGAAATCCCGATTTCAGACATCACCATTGGTTTAACACGTAAAAATGAAATCTTGACGAAAAATTCGGAATTTTTTATATGTTGTCAAGGAATATTTTCTTATTCCAAACCGTTGGAGATGAAGAATCAACTCCACTGGAAGGGGTATTACTGATTTTTTTTGGTATGAATAAGGAACGAGGACGAGGTCGTATGTGGGTCATGGGACACCATGACAGACACAAATCAAAGCTTCCAAATTGGTTTGTGGTGCTGTAATTCTTTTGACATTTTGGTGAGTTGTTCATGAGATGAGGCTTGGCCGCCACCGCCTGACAAATACATTTTTGCATGTACATAATGTTTGTCCATATACTAACATTGTGTGTGAAAATAAACTAAGCTGGTAAGTAAGCTCAAATTCGAGTCCTCATTTAGGAAAATCACACTTTGTTAAAAAACTCCAGATCCGGAAATTTGTTATACACGGTATCTTATGGCGCTGTTATACTTGCATCAATGTTACTGCCTGAAAAACGTAAAAATCCGATTCATCTCAAACTTTGGATTGAGGTCCTGTTTTTTAAGTGGGCACCTAAAAAGGGTGGATTGGTGGATTTGTTGCATTCATCGTTCCAAAAACTTGTGTACATGCTTGTAGTTTGTTAATTTATAGAGAGAGAGCTTGTTTGGTTATGTTTTTCCTTGGACATTGGCCTTCCAATTTCTGAAGCAAAAAAATATGAGTTTAGTTTGTAATAATTACTGTAAACCGTAAGCGTTATAAAAGTCAGGGGGGATAATGTGGCGGAAGAGGAGATGTGCGGAGGAGCACAATGCTACCAAATGGGGCTACGGACAAACAAGAATGATATTGGGTCAAATATCATAGGCAGGTTTAGGTTGTGATCCTCTTTACTTCCGTAACGAAAAATCTAGAAGGAAAACAAACACAATGTTTGTGACAACAACTGAAAAAGCGCCCTTTTTGTCAATTTGATCAAAAAAGGCAATTTTCACGAAAACGCTTTGTCGAATTCTCTTATAACTTTCAAATGGATTGCTTTGCTGATTTGACGTCTAGTAACACATCTCAATCATGAAAATATGTCTATTCAGTACCAGATTTAGGGAGAATAGAAGAAATCTGGCATTAATTTTGGACCAACCTGTATCTGTGTAATGGAAACGTATTTGTCCGATAAAGTTTACATGGCTTGGTGAGCAAAATTTTGTTAATATAAAAGTATTATAAAAAATAAAAATATTTGTATCATCAATGTAGGGTTTAGGGGGTGACACCCATAACTGAATACTTTTTTATTATTTTGCTTGTTACATCATGTATATAGGATTCACCCCTGTATGGATGAACCAATTGTATTGTTTTTGAAATATGCAGAGTATCTGCTCTCAGAATTATATGTACTTAATAGAGGTAAAATGTACCAGTTAACGTTATAGCATCAACCTGTAAAATCATGTAGTTTGCCTAACAAGGGGTTCTCAACCACAGTCTCGCATGCTTTCGACCCGCTAATTGTAAGGACAAAAACGCAGCACCCAGAGTGCACTGGGCGAGTCCAGGGTGTCCCCAAAAAAGTTGTGCAACCAGATAAACTCCAATTTATTCAACTAGTTTTAACTTCCCCACTATTTCATTGACACCACCCTAGGGTCACAAACATTTTCCATTGTGGAGTATTCATCGTGCAAGTTGAAACCCCCCCCCAACCCCACGAGCATAAGTCAGAGATGTTTAGGAGTAAGCACCATGGTTGGCATTTAGTATTCCTTTTACTGCATGCTCTTTCATTTGACAACACCCCAGGGGTCACACATTTTCCATGTGGAGATATTAATCATTATAAGTCCTCAACAAGAGCATACACTAAGATGTTTAGGAGTAGCACCCCGGGGTTTTCATTTATAGTATCTATACCTCCACTCTTTCATTTGACACCACCCTAGGTCACAACATTCTCAATGTGGAGATATAATCTTGAAAAGTCCCCCACATGAGCAAAGTAAGAGATGGGTAGGAGTGCCCCCCCGGGTTTGATTTATAGTATTCTATACTTTACACTCTTTCATTGATACCACCATAGAGGTCACAACATCTTCCGTTTGGAGATATTAATCTTGAAATGTCCCAACATAATCATAACAGAGAAGGTTAGGAGTAGCACCCCCGGGTTTGCCTTCATAGTATGCGTATTTCCTGCTCTTTAATTTGACACCACCCCAGGGCCACAAAATTTTCCATTGTAGGATATAATCATGAAAAGTCAGCAAAAAATCCTTAAATATTCACTAAATTTAGTAAAAAAAATATGAAAATTATTCAATTTGGCAACACTATTTTTGAAAAAAAATCTGTGACCACATTTTAAATTTGGTTTGCCTACGGGGTTCCAGAAATGGTGAATTGGAATGAAATGACAATTGTGCGTATTTTCTACATTTTTCCAAGAAGGTAAACAGGCTGGCAACCCAAAACGACTGACCAGAAGAGAAAGAAAACCATTTCAATGAAAAACATGGGCCACTGATCTAGCGATATATATTGATGTTAATACCTTGTTGTGGTAATCTCCCCCCTTTTGATAAGTCTTCTTGTTTTGTACACCTGTTTTGTACACCACCAAATCACACAACAGCCCCTAGACTGCCCAAATAAACACATGCTGACCTATTTATTGTAAGGTAAAACAAACTCCTGACATCAAATTCTTTTTGAAGGTGTGTAGTATTTCACACGGACCATTGACAACCTGAGTAAATTTGGTTGAAATGGACCAAGCATTAGCATTAGTTGCCAATTTTTAAAAAAATCAAAGAATGCCCCTTTAAGTGGCCCACATGCATTTGACCACAATTATTACTTCACACAAAAGATGTTTACCATTGATGTAGTCTCATGTAGCGAAGGAATTTTGCAGACCATGTACCATTATGCGAAAAGCAATTACGCATATCAAATGCATCAAACAATGCCCTTCAATTGATCCACTGACACGTTGACCACCAATTTGTGCTTAATACAAAGATGTACGGCATAGAAGTCTCAATTAGCGATAGGAATTTGCAATATCACAGTATCCCATTTCAGTGATACAGCAATTATTATGCATATTTAATTAGATCAATTGTATCAAAAAAATGCCCCTTTAAGTGGCCACATGCACTTTGACCCAATTATGATTACCCCAAAGATGATGGCATAGTACTTTCATGCCAGGAAGGAATTTGCCTATACGATGTACGTTTTCAGAGATACAGTAATTACGGCATATTTAATGAGCTCATTGCATACCTAATCCGCTTGTATCACACACGCTCAAAATGGAAAAAAAAAAGATTGACGCACCATGATAGGCTTCATGCAGTGAAGGAATTTCTGTATCCAATGTACGTTTCACAAATTATAAAGCAATACGCTGTTTTGATATTAATTAGCTCATTGCCATTACTTAATTTGCCCGAAATACGCCGAAATCTAATCAGTTCGAGAACTCTTCCAGCCCGCTCCCTTTCCACCAGTTACATCATTCATACGCCTTACGGAACTCAGGAAACACTTACTACACAAGCCTTGCGGGAAAATTTTGTTAATTATGCAAATTAGATACCTTAATTAAGCATATTTTACGCCCAACATATAATCAGGTCGAGAACTCTGGACCCGCTTCTATCCACCAAGTCATCATCATAGACCTTACGGAACTCCAGATAACTAAATCGTACACAAGCCGTGAACACGGACATTTCAGGCAGACAGGACAGCATGACAGACAGACAGACAGACCAGAAGAAGTGTTACTAAGTCTCTGCCGACAAAGTTCAGGCGAGACAAAAATGCAACGGCAACGCCATTGGGTCCCAACTTAAAAAAACCATGACATTTAAGCATTTTAGGTAACTATCTGTAGTTCTAGATGACTATACTTAATTACTACAAATATTTCGAAATGTCTATGAGTCAGCCTTTAAGTTTCGTGTGACCATTTCACCCGTTTTGAAAGTGAGAGTGAAAAAACAATGCCAATGCAAATGTGTAATATGCCGCGAAACATATAAAGAACATAAATATCACAAGCCACTCGTACTGGCAAATCATATCCAATTACCCAAAGATTAAGTAGGATTGTAAATCTACTTGGGTTATCTATTAATAAATGTACCCAAAATGTAAAAAAACAATGTTGGAAAAAACAATAAACGTTTACCAGAATAAGCAACACATGTTCACAAATTAGAAATTACAGCTCAACACACGGTGCAAATTCCCGTTTATGCTCAAATTTAATCTTCCTGACCTTCCCTGTTGATGTCTTGACAGCTATGAAACAAATCAGAAAGCAAAGCAATAAAAACTATCTAACCGTCAACTTACTATATAGCCAAATTACAAAACACTCTCCCAATTCGGCCTTATGTTGAGGAGTAAAGTGATTTGTTAGTGCCAATCCCTATTGCCCTTCCCTGTCATTCCAGTTTTTGTTACGGGCTCTCATAGCTATCTTTGTCTGTGAAAGACGCTTTGTATCATTGTACCATTCATGATGACGCCACATTAACGATCATTGATTTTGTATTGCTTCAACTGTGCTTCATTGTAAGTTGCATCAATTTATTTATTCTGTATCTTATTATATAGTGCTTCCCATCTTCCTCGAGTCAGTGACGTCAGTTGGGGTAATGCATTAAATCGCGGCGTTTGATTAAAGCGCCGACTGCTTGCGCACGTAAAAGACGGTGCGAAAATTATACGCAACAACAACGGTCTGACGTGGTTGACGTCACTGACTCGACGAAGATGGAGTATAGTCTATATCCTCTGTACAAGGTTTAGTGGGTATGAGCTAATTACCATGTAGTGCGTTGAGCTGTTGTAAAATGTATACACGGCAGTTCACTACTTATTTAGTAGGTGCGGGGATTATGTCATTCATTCATTGAGGGTTTTTTTATCATAGGTAACCCCTTTTTTTCATGTTCGTTTTTGTATGATGTTATTTTAGGTTCACATCGTTTCCGTTAATGTTCATCATTAGCCTAAATGTTAAAATTTTATTTCCCTATGGTGTGTTTTGTGCGGTCTTTTGTTTCATAGTTCCTTATGAAGGCATTTAATTGCCAAACGCGTGATTAATAATTGTTGGCAAATTATGCTACGTCCGTGTCATGAAAATTTCGAATATAAATTTTCACAAAAATCAGACCTGATCCAAGAGTGTTACGGAGAGGATGAGACATTGAGAGAGGCATTACCTTTGCACAATGCTGGCGACGATTCCTAAACCCCCTGAGTCGATCGGCCCCATTTTTGTTTTATTGGTCATTTTGAGGTGTTATCCAATCAGAGGACATGGTAAGACACAAATGAAGTGTATACAGGTATTATAGAGGCCCATTCGGATTGGTGACTCGGTGGTTATATCATGCTATTATCACGTATAGCAAAGCAGAGGAATGTGAGGCATGGTGGCTAGACCTCAGGGGGTAAATTCAGATCCAAGAGGTTAAGGAGATGATGAGGACATTGAGAGAGGGGCATTACCTTTGACACAATGCTGGCGATTCCTAACCCCCTGAGGTTGATCGGCCAATTTTATTGTTTATTTGTTAATTCTTGATGTATTTAGCAATCCGAGAAATAGTAAGAAAAACTTGGTGTATACAGGTATATAGAAGGCCCATTCTGATTGTTAGCGTGAGTTATATCATTGGATATCACGTAATCAGGCCAATCAGAGGTACTGTAGGAAAGGTGCTAGACCTCAGGGGGTTTTAAATTCCGAAAACAATAGGGAAAAACTTAACATAACCAAAATGGAACACACAGACGTGCAGAAGGAATCTCTAAAAAGCCAGGTAATAAAAGCATACAGTACACTAATATTGTACCATTTCTAAGATTTTACATTGCACCAATGTGACTTTAGCGATACGATTGGCAAATTACTGACCTCCCATCAGCAAACTTGTGTGGGCAGTTGAGCTGATATCGGGTTGGTTGCAGTTTCATTGAAAAACAGCCTCGAGGCGAGACATTATGTCTACAAATCTAGAGCAGGATCCAGTCAGAATTGCTGTGTCTTGCTAGTTTTCAGCAATGGTTCACCTCACTGTGCTACAATAATGGAACCGCTGAAGCAAATCTGGGCTAGAAGTAGCCCAAAGTCGGGTTAAGTTTATTAAGGTACATCTCTTTGCCAATTGATAGTATATATTGTTTCTCTCCCTTCTCTAGCACTGAATTGGAGTATTTTGTGATTGCATTCATCATTTTTTATACAAATAGTGGGGAGAGCGTTGCCTAGCGGGTTTTGGGTGCTTGCCTCTGGCGCCACTTTACCATCAAAATCCCGGGTTCGATTCCGGTGGGGTGTGGCACTTGTGGCGATTTATTCGGGTACTATCAATTCGGGATTTGATCTGTATACCAAGCTAGGTGATTAAATACAGAATACCTCAATGGTTCACTTGGAATTGGGCAAATGGATCATGAAATCATCCTGTCCTTCAGGCGGGGACGTTAAGCCGTCGGTCCAGTGTACAGAGAGTTCACAAACTGTACATGTCCATCGCAGTCAGTGTCAATAAGGCGTGGGTGTAAACCCCTGACTTTCCCAATCCGCACCAGCCTCAAATAGTGTGGGCCATGTTAGGAGCGTTCTTATCATGGATTACACGCGGCCTCGGATCACACACTAGCTGACACCACCACAAAGCCCTTACCAATGATTGTGGACACAAGCAAACAAAAATTTTATCAAGGGATGGTCTGTTAATTCTATATAATGGTTATCTTAAAAAAGAATGACCTTCACCCCAAAACCCAATCTGCAAAGTTCTGCACCAATATTTCAATCCATTTGATTGTGCGAGCTAAAAACACATGATTTTGGAAGCCCCTATGGGTCTGTTATAAAATTAATATTGGTATGTAGACAAAATGGGGAACATTTTCACTTTTAAACTTTTTTTAAACCAAAAATCTAATAAGTCTAAGAAAATGAGGAAAAATAAGCAGCGCTTCAGAACCAACTATTGACCACTTACTGGGATTATGGGGGATGATTGAGGCTATAGCGAACTGGCCAGGGACCATTTTTAAAGCGACATAATGGCATAAAAAAATATTAAGACATAATGAAAAGGGACTCTTATCTGAAATAAAATTCCACAAGTTGAAAACAATTTGGAGTGTACATTCTGTAAAACAGAGTAAAAACAGGAAGAGTTTCCAGAGGGGAAGGTGGCAGTTCGTGGCAATCTCTGGACATAACAGGAAAAAAAGCAAGGGGTTCAAATCTGACGCATTTACAGCGTATCTAGCATGTTTTGCGCCACAATTCAAAAGCATTCAAAACCAGGATCAGACATTTATTTAGGCTGTTGTAGTAAGATATGTGCTGGCAAGTGAAAGATGGATAGCGGGATTTAGCACATATACAAATAGCAATGGTCTGTGAAGCTGATGACAGCATTGCTTTTCAAGTTTGGTAAATGCTGGCAGTAATGTCAGCATACTTTTTCCAGAAATTGCCACGAACTGCCACCTCCCCCTCTGGAACTTTTCCTGTTTTCTGGTTTTACAGAATGTAAATATCCAATTGTTTTCAAACTTGGGAATGATTTCAGTAAGGGTTCCTTTTCATTATGTCTGATATTTTTATATGCCATTATGGTCGTTTTAAATTGTATGCAATGATGGATATTTAAAGAGAGAGAGAGAGAGAGTATTACATCTTTTTTGTTGGTTTATTCCAGATATGATATACCAAAGTGGCAAGTGGGAGTAATGACAGTTCCAGTCTGCAAGTATTGCAAAAATTTTACAACATCCCCGCTATAGAATCTATCTCTTACCCCCATGAGCAGAACATCAAGCCATATTGGTATAAGAATCCTCTAATCTACCACCAAAAGCAGTATGTTCAAAATGGGACAGATACAGAAATGGTAGTATACAAGAAAAACAGCTTACTATGTACCAATCTGAAAACACAAAAATGGCTTGATCAACAAGATTTGGTGCAGTTTAAAAACTGAATTTGCAGGTTCATACACATGAAGAACGATGAAATGACACATAACTGAAGAAAAACCCTCATGAATGACAGTCACAAGGAAAACAAATATAAACAATAAGCTCCAGCAATTAGTTACAAGTCAAAACAGGAGACGACCTATACCAGAGAAAAACCTCACAATGTAGAGATTGCGACAAATCTTCAATCAATCTCGACGCATGGAACATGCATGAAAAAATACACACAGGAGAAACACCTCATCAGTGTAACCACTGTTGGAAAGTTTTGTTTATCTAACGGGGGAGGATGACGCTACATGAAATGACACACAGGTGTGTGAGAAAGATCTCATCAGTGCAGGCACTGCGGTAAAGGTTCATTACTCAGATCGGGAAGAAGGCAAAACCCATGAAACCATACACACAAGAGAAAACCATCTAATCAGTGTGGGGACTGTGGTAAAGATTCTCACTACTTAAAAAGGTATTGAAAAAGCAACATGAAAATGACCACACACGGGAAGACCTCATCAATGTAGGCACTGTGGTGAAGGTTTCATTACTAGCAGCGGAAGGGCCCAAAACATGAAATCATACACACAGGAGAAAAAAACATCTACTCCTCTTAAATACTTTTTAAACAAAAAAACAAAAAAACCGAAAAAGAAGAAAAAACATCAAATGACACACACAGGGAAAAGACCTATCAATGTAACATTGTAGCATAAGTTGCATCATGTAAGACCAAAGAAAACACAACATGAAAGGGACTCACACTGGAGAAAAATGTTATCAATGTCAGCACTGTAGTAAAATTTTCAATGCTAAACAGAACAAAAAGACATTAAATGATTACCACAGGTGAAAAGCCTTATCAATGTAAATACTTGTCAATAAGTTTTTCAGGCAATCTATGACCAATAACAACATGAAATGACAACACAGGAGAAAAACCTCATCAATTTAAGCACTGTGACAAACGTTTTTCAGCAGGAAACGTCTTAGACTTCATGAATGAAACTACAGGAAGAAAAAACTATCAGATGTGAATACTGTCATTTGAATTTATCACTCACTGCATTCACAAGGCTCGACATGGAAATCACACCACACATGAGAAAAAGAACCTCAATCAAAGACACTATCAGTGACCATCGGAAAGCGTCAAATATTTCAAATTTGCAGGAACAGCTTAAACCTCATAAAGTGAAGATAAGTCTTACCAGAATTCTCACCAGTTCTTTTGCAACTGAAATTAATGACGAAAATGAAGAACAGCAGTGTTTTACCTATATAGCTCCATTCATTACAATGTTATAGTAAGTGTCCTTACGGACAGTAACAACTAAAATTCCGTTTTGTCCTTATAGATGGCTTTTGGTCTTATCACTTGTGATATGTTGGTATACCTATACTTGTTACAGACATGCAATATCTGATTTGTTTGATGATTTTTTTTCGTATTCTGATTTACAATCCTGATAGTGCCTTTAATGTAAATACTATGGTAAAGGTTTCATGAATAAGTACAATCACGATGACTTGGGGCATCCTCATCGACCAAGGACAACACACGGTTCAGTTTTAACAGTTAAGTTGTACACAATATGAATTGACCTAGTGTGTTCTGGGTATCATAATCATAACCAAAAACCCAGGGGGTGTATTTTCTAATACCTGGTGAATGGAAAGTTTACTTAACTGTGTCCTGAAGAATGAGGGTCTTTGGCTCATAGTGAATAAAACTGGGCCATGAAGACAACACAGGTAGAAGAGCCTCAACAGAGCGTCACTGCATTAAATGGCACAGATGGTGATTAAAACTGGAAAAAAAGACAGACAGGAGGGATTCTGGTGGGGTCAATATAGTATAATATTGAGTAGGGGCATAGTCATAATATTGAGTTGAGTTGAATCTTTATTTTATCACACTCACATAATTAAAAGTCTGGTGGGGTATGATAGTCATAATTTGAGTGAGATTGAATTCTTTATTTAATTCCACTACCATAATTAAGAGTAAGGGTCCATAATATTTAGCAAGGTGCGGACAAAGTCAAAAAATGAAGTCGTCAAATTTTATGAACTTTGGCAGGAATAGTCTTGGGGTCCACAATGCTTGTCCTACAATTATTAACATCCCTGGCCTGTGTCCTTTTGCCAGGGCAACGCAATTCAAAATGTTAAGGGAAAAGGTACTATTTTACGCTATTTTAAAGGGGAAAAATTAAGGTAAGTTCGTGCTACTGACACATATCCCCACAATGAAAATCATATCAATGTGATTTTACTATCAAGTAGCATTGTTGAACTTATCTGACGTGTTGCCAGTTCCGTCAGCACTTCTTTTTATCCCCAATTCTATACTTGAAAATCACCCTTTTGTGGCTATTTTTCCAGACCTTATTTTACCACACTTTTCAAAACGCCACAGCAGCCAAGGCTAGTGTTTTTCAAAAAATAAAGCTTGGCTGGATTGAACCTTTATACCTGTTGTAAAACATAATAGCATAAAATAACTGGGATGTTTGGTCCTTTTGTTACACAATTCACCAAAAACTTGCATTTTCATGAAAAAAGCAGTAGTACCAAATGTTACCATTTTTCATATTGTAAGGTATTGCAACAAATCGCCAACATGTAAATAGGTCATAGGGAATTAAAATTATTAGCTTTTGGGGGTAATTTTAAAGTTATTTGTCTGTCTTAAAGAAAGGAATGACAGCAGCAACCTTATATATTCTAAGTACACCATTCTATTCTGGTAGTATTACAAGGTATGTAACAATGGCATAGCCTTAAGGATTAGAAATTTAGGTTAAAGTTTTTAAAAATAGTGTATCATCAAGGAAAAGTCCCAATATGTTACAGAAATAGGGCCATAGATGCCCTTGTGAACCTCCATATGATACTGAGGTCAAGGGGGTCGCAACAAAGGTGAAGGGTTCAGATGAGGTCAAGTTTAAAATAGGGTGAAAACATGAAAAATTGGCCATCATTCGAAAAGTAAATGTCCCAATAGCAACTACAAAACTTGAATCATGATGACCTTTGCAACCTCCATACGATAATGAGGTAAAGGTCACACACCAAGGTCAAACGTTATGTGAGGTCAAGTATAAAATAGGCTGAAAACATCAAATTACAATAAGTAAAAGTCCAATAGCTACAGAAATTGGCTATAGATGACCCTTGGGAACCTTCATATGGCAATGAGATCAAGGGTCACATACCAAGGTCAAAGGTCATAGAGATCAAGTTATAAAATCGGTGTTTGTAAAACATCAAATTGGCTCATTCAGAAGTAAAATTCAAAAATAGACAGAACTTGGACATAGATGACTGGAAATCTTGATATGATGAGGTTCAATGGTCACCTACGGGATCAAAGGTCATAGAGGTCAAGTTATAAAATTGGCCGAAAATTGGCTTCATTTGGAGTCAAAGTCCAATTCAGAACTTGGATGGAAAAGATGCCGCTCGCAAATTTTCATATGATGCGTTTCAAAGGTCACTTGCCAAGTTAAAAGGTAATCTGAGGTCAAATTTAAAATAACATTAAAAAACCAAAAAAGAAAAATCGTATTCCCCTCAAATAATAACTTAAAGTTAAAACAAAAAATATTTTTATGTTACTAATTCACTAATGATGAAAGATAATAATAAAGCTTTCACTTTACTATTTTTCCGATAATAACTTATAATAGATTTCTACCAAATTACCTTCTAATGCCGGAATCGCTCGCCATGGATCCAAAACATTTTTAAACATTGCGCTTCTTAAAAAAACAGAATCAATTTGATGAATCCTAACTGGTATATTGTCAATTCAAACCAAAAGGTGTGTGCACTTGTGGGGTTCAGTGTTTTCAAATAAAAAGATTAGAAGAGATCAAATGTGAAGGCACCCGGGGGCACTTGTATTAAAGGGGGATATGATGCGAGAACAAAAAAATTCGTAAAGAAATGGGTCCCTTTTTGCCAACAGGCGATGTGCATTGATTAGGGGGTCAAAACAGCAAAATATGGAAAAGGGGGTATGTTTTCTTAACCCGTGAATTTGTGATGTATGTTGTTTAGGTATGTAATACTCAAATTAAAGGCCATCAGTTATGTGATAAATCGGAAAATTCACAAAAAATCATCAAAAATCAGATTTCTGCAGGTTTGTAACAAGTTATAGGACACTAAATAACTGCAACGAACCTGATATTATTAGCCATTGCTTTTTGTCTGTACGGACAACTACTACAACAGGTAATTGAATGGAGAATCACTGGTGGTTATTCTTTCCTTTTTGATATTTTTGCAGTTGGAAAAGATAACTTATATCAAATTATACGAACTATCCTTTCACTTATAAGCTATTCCGGCAAATTCAAATATTTTGACTCTTTTCGGGTGGCATCACTGATAGTGCCTTTAAGCAGAGATCAAATCATCAAAAATATTGTAAAACCAAAGTAAAGCAAAGCAACCGTAGTAAAGGGTACGAGTATATTAAGACACAATGCCTTGACTTCAGTTAGGGTAGCAAAAATGACAAAAATACTTCTTTAACATAGCAACAAAAAAAGACCACAAAAATGCTGTTTAGTGTATTGTTTTTTCAGTCGGTTGAAGTAGATGTTTCGGGGCAGTTTTAAGTCCATGTTCACGTATCAACCACCCTGGAATTACAAGTGCCGGGGGGAGGGCACCGTAAAACTGGGCAGATTGCGTTGTAAGATCTTTGAGTGAGGGTGAACAAGAATAATTTTCCCCGAAGTGGTTGAATGAAGTACTGAAGTAAATATAGTTTAATAAAAATGTGATTTTCGGAATTGGATCCCTGGCAAACCAAAATGGGGGACATGATCTCCCCTTCTATGTTACGCCACTGAAATTATGTTTGGAAGATGGGAAATTTCAAGGGGCAAAAAAAATCATGAAATCAGTACTGGGTAATACTTTGGGGCTGGGACCAGACAAAAAGGCTTGGTTTGGGGGACAAATGTGGGTCAATCTCTGTTCGGAGGAACACAGCAGGGGGCCCATTCCACACCCCCAATTTCCCACTGTTTCTCTTCAAGGATGCAGACTGAGATGAACATGTGAAAAAAAACCAGGGCTGAAGAAAAGATGGTGATGTTTGAAGTTAGTGTACTTTTGATCAGTGTGCTTTTATGGATCCATGTTATGCTAAACCAGAGTAAGGCTGAGACAACGTGACTGTTTAGAATTGAAATTCTCAATGTTAAATGTATTTTATGGCAATTATAAAATAGAAAACTTATGATTATATTACAGAAAAGGATTGTAACAGTGTACCTCTTTTATTTTAATTCAAATAAAGGGTGTCTTTGAGTTATTTTCTATGGCAAATGTTAATTTATTTAACGGGTGAATAGGGATAGCCAGCCCTGAACACTATTGTGAACCAGATCCCCAATTACACCAACTAAAAAATCTCATGAAGCTGGGATATTCTTGAAAAAGATTCGGGTTGCTCTAGTAAAAAGAACTTCAGTTTTCTGATAAAATAGTTGCTTGTATATTGGGGGCAGTCTGTACTGACAAGCCAATATTGGCAATTAAGATAGACCACTCACAACTCACTCACCGCACTGTGGTTATGTTTAAATTATGATGCCATAATGTTACTTGGATCGTACTGTAAACTTAAAAAGTATCTTACTTGGTCAAGAATACCGCACAACAGTGTGAATTAATTGATGTCAAAACCCATTTTGAAAAGAAACACATTTGCTGTATCCGTCGGTTCGAGTTAAACTAAGGTAGCGTCAAGGTGGTAATTGAAGGAGTTGATTGCATTTAGACAGGTTGGAGTGATCTTGTGGTACCGGGTTGAATGTAACGACAGCCCGTCACCCAGCAAAGTTGCCGGTTAATGAGCAATATAATTTGACCTATGCGGATTCTAAATAACCACTAACAAATTATAAATGTCTTTGTTGTTGTTATATCTATATAAATGGACCACTTGTTTTCAGTACTATAATCATGAGAAAAAATGAAAGTTTTCTTCTTTTTTTGTTTATGCAATGGTGGCATATACCTTTGCTTGCTGCAAGTTGTTGTATCTCACATAAAAATTAAGATTGGAAATTAATCGCTTGTTTTACATTCAGATTAAAGTAAACATTGTTTTGGGTCTTGTAAAAATATTTATGACACATAATACAAACCTTTAGAGGTACAAAATTAAGATAATATTAAATATATTTATTACTCAAACACAAATAGCGTGCATTTCAGGGCTTTTCAGATTAGGATATAAGAATAAAGGGATTTATTAGCATATCAATTATGCGCAGCGCAACTGTTCAGTCATTTTACATTAAAAGATATTTATATTTTAGTATTTTAAACAATTATTTTTCATTCACACGCGATTATTTATGTTGTGAAGTAACAAAAACAGGAAAATGTAATACACTAAATTGAGACAATTACAAATTGACAACTCGTGAACTTAGTAACACGTACACCAATGGCTATCCCAGTAATTTTTAAAGTGCATTTGTGTTGAAAAAGACTCAATGTTTCTGTCCATAATGGACATGAAAAACATTTCACTACCTGGATTTTACAGGGTTCAAAGTTTCATAAAATCAGCCATTTGAAAAGTGTCAAAATTGGGGATTTACAAACATCAATTTGGGGATTTTCAGGATGCGCATTCTATGACTTTGGCTGAATTTTATACACCAACATGTACTATAAACAAAAAAAACCTATCATCAAAAATATTCTAGTAAGGCGTTTGCAGAAAAACTCAATTTCTTCGAGATTTAAAAAATGTATTTCTGCAATTTGGGGTACACCCTTTTTCCCTGTTGCCATGGAACAAGGCAAATCAGATTTTTCAAAATCATTGTTAGTGATAACTCACTAAACCCTCTTCCCCACAAGAATTTCAAGGAAATTTGATTTTTTCATTTTTTGTCCGCATTTTTTGAGAGTTTTGCTCAATTCTCCATACCTGCGTTCTTAAAAGTATGGTGGGTATGATAGTATAATATTGAGTGTCATTGAGTGAATCTCAATTCACATAATTAAAAGTCTGGTGGGGTATATAGTCATAGTATTGAGTTGAGTGTTGAATGCGTTAATTGATATCACACTAAACATAATTAAAAGTCTGGTGGGGTATGATAGTCATAATATTGAGTAGGCATTGAGTGTGAAATCTCACATCACCATAATGTTAAAAGTCTGGTGGGTATCATAGTCATAGTATTGAGTTGAGGTGATCTTTATTTATATCACACTCACATAATTAAAGTGATCTGCCAAATCTGGCTTAATGAGTAAAAACATACACTTTTAAAAGAATACCATAGAAAATCCGGAGTTTCCATAATACATTTTCTTTACAATTGAATCCTTTCGCAATGTAGCAAAATATTATATTTTTCCTTTGCATTTTATAGAATATATAAAGCATCAGTGTGTGAGTTTTGACAAAATAGGTTGAGAATAACATTGCTTTTGAGTAATGTCTGAATTGCAAAATTCCCCATTGACTTGACATGCAAAATTTAATCAATCGAACCAATATCAAAGTAATTTGATCTGAAAATGCTTGTCAAATCGTTTTGTGCATCCCAAATGCCATAGAATCTACTCGTCTTTGAAAAAAAGTGGTCATATGGCCACCCCTACCTATGGCTTAGTTTGGTTTAATCCATTGAAGTATGTGGGAATATTACCGCAAATGTTCAACCCTTTTTCAACAACACTACATCAACAGTGGACCAAGTGATCCCTATGTGTTCTCCTACCAGAGACACAAAGTAGTCAGATGGTTCGCCCTTATGGAACCCCATTATTATAAGAAGCATCTTCATTTTTTTCAACTACACACACTTTGCACTGAAACAAAAAGTAATAATATTAACAGACCCTTAAAAATATTGGTCTATTTCTCTTTTATCATCCTTATGGTGGCGACCCGTACGTGATCTGTTTCTACCCCACAGTCATCTCTATTATAATAGGCCATTCTGTCTGTCTGTCTGTCCAACCTTTTTCTCATAGGTCAGGGGTTGTACGTTAACAAAACTTGGTGGGTACGTGTAGCTTGGCCTGGCAAGATCAAGTTTGATTGGTTAGCAGATAAGTGCCCCACAAGCCGGGTAATCCGCGAAAAAACGGTTTCAACAAGTAGTACTTCAAAAAGCCAGATAATCATGAAACCCGGGTGACCGCCTAGTATATTTGAATGTGAAATTGATACCTAATATCCATCCAAAATTAGTATTATTGGATGCAGGTTATTTTTTTTCATGGATTGTGTATACTAGATCATTTTGTTGTTTTCTTCAATATTAGGCATGGTATGAGGAAGCTCAAGCAGCATTTTGTGATCAACCAACCTCTTCCCATCTCTTAAAAAGATTTTTGTATCACCTGACTTTTAGCCTTAATATGTACATGTGCCTATGGTATCATCATGCAAATTGACTGTCTCAGCATGCGGGTACTCACAATTTTGATTTTATTCTCTAGTTAAAGTTACTTCCCATACTAACGAGACAAAAGCTGGTGTTCTCAAAGGGAGTCTAACTAGACCTGGGTTTTAAACCCTAGGTGTAGGCCTTCATGATGGCTCACAATTTTGTATTTATTTCTAGTTTAAGTTACTTCCCATAACATTCTAGACAAAAGCTGGTGTTCTCAAAAGGAGTCTAACTTAGACCTGAGGTTTAAAACCAGGTTTAGGCCTTCATGAGTGGACTCCAATTTTGTTTTTATTTCTAGTTTAAGTTACTATCCCATACCAGTTATCTAGATAAAGACTGGTGTTCTCAAAGGGAGTTAACTTATACTTGGGTTTAAACCAGGTTTAGGCCTTCATGCTTGGCCTCTCATTTTGTATTATTCTAGTTTCAGTTACCTTCCCCTATCTAGACAAAAGCTGGTGATCTCAAAGGGATGTCTAACTTAGACCTGGGTTTAATCCGGTTTATGCCTTCATGAGTGGACCGCTCAAGTTTTGTATTTATTTTCCCATAACATTCTATACAAAAGCTTGTGTTCTCACAGGGAGTCTACTTTAGACCTGGGTTAACCAATGTTAGGACTTCATGAGTGGACTCACAATTTTGTATTATTTCTAGTTTAGTTACTTCCCATAACATATCTAGACAACAGCTGGTGTTCTTAAAGGGAGTCTAACTTAGACCTGGTTTAACCAGTTTAGGCCCTCATGGAGTGGACTCAACCATTTTTTGTATTTATTTCTAGTTTAAGTTACTTCCCATAACATATCTAGACAAAACTGGTGTTCGAAGGGAGTCTAACTTAGACCTGTGTTAACCAGGTTTAGGCCTCATGAGTGGACTCACAATTTTGTATTTATTTTTCTAGTTAAGTTATTCCCATAACATATCTAGACCAAAGCTGGTGTTCTCAGAAGGAGTCTAATTTTAGACCTGGTTTAAACCAGGTTTAGCCTTCAATGAGTGACTCACAATTTTTGGTTATTATTTCTAGTTTAATTTATTCCCATAACATATTCAACAAAGCTTGTGTTCTCAAAGGGAGTCCTAACTTAGACCTTGGTTTAAACCAGGTTTCGGCCTTCATGAGTGGACCTTTTTATATTTAATCGCATTGTATACTTTATGTATATGGTATTTTTTAGTAATTTTAATAACTATGTATTATGTATTTTTATGAACTATTTTGTTGTAAATTTTCCTTTGTTTCATCTGTTGTATATCAGGGGTGTCAAACCTTTTTCAAGCAGGGCACAAATAAACCTACTCTATTGAAGCGTATAATGTTTAATGTGTGCGTAAATCGATTTTGTCACCGGACGACTACACGCCTGGTCGTTACATTCCTATTCATGCAAATAACCAGGAATTTATAGCGCTGACCAGCCACGGCTGCCGGACCTAAGTTTAAGGAACCGCGTTGGCAGTATACACACAACCGAATGCAGTAATATTTGGTGTAAACAGTGTACGTGTAATGCACAACCATGCTTGACCGCGCCACAACTAACCTTTAGGAGTCAAACACCGTTCTGCGCATTATCGAGGGTTGACAAACGGAAGGACGTAACTCACTTGTTGGTTGATTTTGAGGTTTTGGTACCAAAAAAATCTGTAAACACCTACAGATTCTGCAAACCATAACGCCTTAACTCAAGCTACTTCTTATTGCTATAAAGCAAAATAACACTTTAACCACATCTCAATGGTGCCCACGTGGTTTACTAACAGAAAGCATTAACGGATTACGACAATTTCTGTGGTAACTGTATTTGGCCCAAACAATGAGTTTGAGGCTTCATAGCTTGCAAAATTGCCATAATTGAACAGCTTTTTAGCTCCTATTCCCCTTATATTGATTGATTTCTTTTTAAAAATCATCCAACGGGATGACAGCTCAACATTGATGAAATAATGGTCATTCATAGGCCTGTGAAGATGTAACTCACAGATACCGTTTTCAGTTACCATCAGAAGGATGTAACTCATCACTTAAAATAAAGTATTAAAGAATTTCTTTTTAATTCTTGTGTTCATAATTAAAAATGTTCTTGTTTACACAAGTTTATATAACATTTGCTTACAGTCCCATATACAAGCTTTATGAGATGTTTACAATTTTGAGTAATGAATAGATTGCTTAGTAGACATATTAACATCACATTTCTCAAAAGCCGTATTTTTGAGTTAAGGCTTTTCTGATTGTCAACTCAGAATATAATCTATGAAGCAATCAATACTCCCATTGAATTTCCCCAATTCAAATTTGGGTCCAATGCCGAAAAATAGCCATGCATATTTGCAATGTCAACGTAGTAACGTATGTCATCCTACATAGATGAGACAGTGCGTTCAGAATTATCAAAGTGACACAGACACAAAATCGTACATCTCCATAGTACATTACACGTATATCGCGCATAACCACTTACTGGATCTAGGAGTAATTTTTCAACTCCCAATTTCCAGAATTGACTCATGGTGCAACATTACAACACAAAAACAACACCAACATACACCAACAGGAAGTCTGATTTGAATTCTATTTTCAGCTTCCAATAGCCGAGACCATCTCGGATTTCCCAGTATCATTGCGCATCTAATTATGACCACCTGAAGTCTTAGAAGTCTCTCAACGTCATTGACCAAAAGTGCAGAATTTCCGAAATTATCACAAATATGACGTCACAATCAGTAATGAGCGAAGCTTCATTCGATGTTGCAAAGAAGTTTGTTCGTGCAGGGGCCGCATTGGTTAAATCCAAACTGTTGCGGGCCGCAAGCAAATAACCGGGACGTCCTCAAGTTCAGTTAGTCCCCATTTTTTGCCTGAAAAAGGGAACCTATAACTATACAAGAGATGCAGAGTTTGGGCCAAATTTTAACGCAAAAACAGCAATTTTTTGAAGGCGCACCCCAATTTTCAAAATTTGATATTTTTGCCACAGTTCTGTGGTAAAGTGTCAGGAAAACAACCTGCCAACCGAGAATGCTCAACAAATGCGTTATTTATCTAAAATTAAAGCGATTGTAATTAGAATTGGATCCAGATTTATGGAATGCTAAAGGTTATGTCGGTCCATGATGAAATAGTGCCACCTCAATAAATGACCTCTAACTGACTTGCCTGACCAATTAACAAACTAATGGATGAAGCGTAGATCGGACATGGCACTATTTTCCGGCTATTCATATTGGAAGGCCGTTTCCAGTACCTGTTGAATTATTATAGGAGATCTCCGATATTACTTATTCTATTACAAAATTGATTGCGACAATGAAGTTTCGAGATTACATTCACCAGGTATAGTTTCAGCCGTAACCAAGCGTGTAAAAATCTCAAAATTTTGGAAAATTGAATTGAAATTGAAAAAATGCTACCTATTGCTTTAACACAATTTGCCATTTTTCTGAGAAATGTTGACCCTTTGTTAGCAAATGGCGAAATTTCAGGGCTCCAGTGGTGAAGAAATTGGACTAATTTTCCCACAATCTTAGAAAAGTTTGGTTTCAGATTGATAACATTGGACTAATTTTTTAAAATAATTTTTAGAAAAGTTTGGTTTAAAAATTTTGAAAAAGTGACCCATTTTTACACCAAAATTGTCATGAAAAAGGCTGAAAATGAGACCCATATTTGCAGCACACAAGTGCTTCGGAGTCCCCCCGGCAATAATCATCCATTCAAATCTGTTGAATTTATTATTGCGGCTAAGAGTGGGTGTAATACGGGGATGATCTGCATGAGTATTTGACTGTATGTGTGTTGGTGTGCTTGTGTGTGTTTTGTATGTGTTATGTGGCCTGGGTATGGTTCTTCGGTTCTATGTGTGAGATATTTAATGACATTTTTCTCTGGGAAGTACCTCGCAGGCTGCATGCGAGCTCATGGCCCGCGGGCCGCAGGTTGAACACCAATGGTGTATATAATCCATGGCCCCGTGGAAGATCAATATGTTTACTGTGTTTAAATAAGGAGGGGTCATTATTTACGTGGGAGGGGGGGAATGGAGGATTAGAGGGGGGAAGAGGGGGAATGTTAAATTTTTCATCAAGGAGAGAGAGGGGAACATGAACTTTTAAATGGGGAAATCAGCATGATCAATGGGAGAGTGTGAAATTTTTTAACGGAAGCGAGGGGGGAACGCAAACATTTTTGCTGAAAAAAAGTTGAAACCCTCCATTCCCCCCCTGGCATACATAATGACCGCTCCCTAAAGCTTATAATAATAATAATAATAACCCAGACAGTTGTCATCTACCAATCTGCAATAATTTGCACCAGTGTCAAGAACCTTAAGGTTACACACCACTTCACTTATACACAGTAGTCTATGGGAAAAAGGGCAACTTTGAGCATGTTTCTTCGCATTTAAAACTCTCACAGAGGGGAAAAACAAACAATTATCACACCCACCAAAGTACAAGCTAAAATCACCAAATAACCAAATTTTGAACATATGATGACCAGAAAATTTTTTAGTTATGAATCACCAAACTCGGCAACGACGTCAGACCGGCAACACAAGATTCTCTATAGTCGCCAAAGCTAGTGATTTGCAAATCGATGTGAAATTGATGAGCATGGAGTAAATTGCCTCAAATTCACTGTCTAAATGCCATACCAGTCTAGCATGTCAATCATGAAATTCCATCACTTTCTTAATATAACTAGTGCATTTTCAGACATTTTAAAGCACTTTTTCCAGATGCCATGCAAGAAAGTAGTCCACCCAAGATTTTTGATCCTTACGGCAGGCAGGTTACTGGTGTTTAACCTTAACCACCGTGCCATGTACATGTATACTACCCTTAATTGAATCTTAATATCAAAATCAGGTGAAGGCGGCCAAGAAATCCCAATTTCAGATGTTGCCATTGGTTTAACACGTAAAAGCGAAATCTTGACAAAAAATTTGGAATTTTGTATATGTTGTTAAGGAATATTTTCTTATTCCAAAACCGTTGGAGTTGAAGAATCAACTCCACTGGAAGGGTTATTTCTGATTTTTTTTGCATTTTTGCATGAATAACGAACGAGGAAGAGGTTGTATATGGGTTATGGGAACACCCATGACCGACCCACATCAAAGCACCCAAATTAGTTTGTGGTTTGCACTCTGTATTCCTGTAATTTCTTTTGACATTTTTGGTGAGTTGCTATAATGAATGAGGCTTGGCTGCCACCGCCTGATAAGAATAGCACATTTTTGAAAAAGTCCCCCCTATTTTAAAATTTGTTGAGATTTATGCAGAGTTCAACTATACCTATGAACTGTAATGCTCAAAAGTGTGCATGCATCATAAAAGAAAGGATTAGATTCAGGGATCCCTGAATTGAATTCAACGGCAGTGCTGGAAATGTGAAATTTCTGTCTATCCAGTATGAAATAGAACAACCTCACGAAAATGATCCTAACTTGACTTGCGTGAACCAACGGAACAGCTAATGGATGGGTGTTAACATGTACTTGGTGGTATTTCACCACTATTTCATATTGGAATTAAGTTTTCTGCAGTCGTTAATTATTGTTGGGATCCGATATTAATTATTATAATTACAAAATTCCTTCTGATGCGACGCATAGAGAAGTTTGAGCTTTAACATTCACAGGTAATGCATTACCAATGCAACTGTGCAAAAATCTTAATTGTTTTGAAAATTGGGGGCACTCTTAAAAAAATGTGCTATTATCGCTTTATATGGCTAATTACAGGCTAACTTTCGTAAAACCTCAGGCAGTTTTTATAAAGAGACCTACTTGTGATGATATTAATGTAATTAATTTGAGATGAACCCTTGGACAATTACAAAATGAAGGGTAAGTAAACATTTTGTGACATTAGTGTCACCCTTTATCTGAATTATATGGTGATCAGTTCTAAACATCTACTTACGTACAAGTAATGTCCCAGGGAGGGTCACGCACATATAAAAGTGCGATGCATCCGCGTTAATAAAAACGTCGAAAATGGGTCGGATTTTGAGTATATAGCGTCGTCGACGTTTTTAAAATTAAGGGGTCAATTTTTGGCTCTTTCGACATTTAGGGCTTCGTTTTCAAACCTTAGTTTTTGCCATTAAGGGTCAAATTTTCTAGGAATAAATCGGCCGGTAAAAGACGTCTATTTTAATCCATTGCAACCTCTAGCTGTTAAATAATTTGCCAGTAAATTTACATATGCAAGCCTACAGAAAGATGACCTGAACATTAGAGAAGTTAGCTTTTCTGGACTTCTTGCAATTTTGTTCTATGATTATAGTGTTGCACTGCATAGCTGCAGGAAAGGAACCTACTGGAAACTTGTTGGTAGTCCCTATACCTATATTACTGAAAGACTTAAAAGGTGGGCGACTCGACCATGATCCAAATTTTCATGTTTATCCTTTACATGGAAGCATATCACCAAAAACATTTTTGAGTTAAATCGGCCCAGCGGTTTGGATAGTAGAAGCAAAAATGTGTAATAAATTGGCCCGTAGAGACATTGTGTGTTAATAAATGGTATACCACACTTGTGAGACATTTTTGTTCATAAAACCAAAAGGAAACATTTCCTGGGCTTAAAATTTCACTGGGGTAATGAGAAAAAAATGAACTTTCTTCTGATACCAAAATCTCCATTTTGATGGACTAAAGGGGGGGGGAGAGACGAGGTTGTCGATGCTATTATGGGTACGAACAAGTTATATTACCCCATTTTGGGTATGAAATGATAACACTTATGCCAATAAGGGTATCAAATTAACTACCACCAGATACGCCAATATGGGTCTATTTTTATGGTTGAGTAACAAGCGTGGGTAGTACTTTTATATGTGAGTGACCCCCCCCCCCAGGGTAATATCTAAAAATTCAACATACCTTCTTGAGGGTGGATGGTAAACCTGATCTGCTACCTTGTTGCATCAATCCTCTAGTTACTTCTTCACTTTCAAGAAGTTTCCTTAGTAGCCCTGTATGTAAAATAAAATATAAAACGGATGATATTAATGGACAAAAATCATTCTCTCCTGATCCAAAAAATACCGCTCACTTTCTCAGTATATTTTCATGCCAGTGAGGGACAAAGTGTATCTTTCTGTCTGCTGATATTGTTGTGAATGGATTATTTTTCTTATGACTGGACATGTCCATTGACATTCTTGATCATCCATTATCAAGATTAATGGCAGTTCTTGATAGATTTGTCTTTCAGAAATTGAAAATTGTTCTCTAATTCTTCACACCATGTACACAAGGGCTGTAAAGATTACTACTGTTCTGTCATTTTGTTTGGTGATTTGGAATGTCAATGGATCAATATACAGTAAGGGGTTAACTTGGAGGACAATTTATTTTCAGTTGATATGAATGGATACAAATTATATTGTTAATTGACAAATTTTCTTTATACAGGGAAGTAAGTGGACATATCAGATATTTCCTAAAAATTGACCTCGCCCTTGGCCCAGTGGCCAAATGCTTGTGCGCAACACTGAACATGTAAACAAGTCTGGTTCCATATCACTTTCCTAGTGCTTCATGTACTGGAAGGGTGAGCTAAAAAAACTGGCACACTATCATATCAGTACTCTTACAAATATTCTGTCAAATACTGCTCCAGGAGCATATTTGCCATATGCTCCTGGACCATTTGCGTATTCAAATATGCTCCTGGAGCATATTTGACTTAGAATATTTTTCCAGATTATTTATGCTCCAGGACCATATGCTCCAGGACCAGCTGCTCCAAGACCATATGCTCCAGGAGCATATGGTCCTGGAGCAGCTGGTCCTGGAGCATAATTTCGGGCCAAAATCTCTTAGAAGCGTTCCTCTCTACTGAAGATAACAATAATCACAGTGTTCCTATCTACTGAAGATAGCAATAATCACAATGTTCCTATCTACTGAAGATAGCAATAATCACAAAGTGATCCTATTTACTGAAGAGAGCAATAATCACAGTATTCCTATCCACTGAAGATAGCAATAATCACAGAGTGTTCCTATCTACTGAAGAGAGTAATAATCACAGAGTGTTCCTATCTACTGTAAAGATAGTAATAATCACAGAGTGATCCTATCCACTGAAGATAGCAATAATCACAGTGTTCCTATCCACTGAAGATAGCAATAATCACAGTGTTCCTATCCACTGAAGATAGCAATAATCACAGAGTGTTCCTATCTACTGTAAAGATAGTAATAATCACAGAGTGTTCCTATCAACTGAAGATAGTAATAATCAGTGTGTTCCTATCCACTGAAGATAGCAATAATCAGAGTGTTCCTATCTACTGAAGATAGCAATAATCACAAGTGATCCTATCTACTGAAGATAGCAATAGTCAGAGGGTTCCTATCTACTGAAGATAGCAATAATCAGTGTTCCTATCTACTGAAGATAGAAATAATCACAGAGTGTTCTTATCTATTGAAGATAGCAATGATCAGTATTCCTATATATTGAAGAAAGCAATAATCAAAGAGTGTTCCTATCTACTGAAGATAGCAATAATCACAGGGTTCTTATCTACTGAAGATAGCAATATATGAATATTTTTAACCATTTCCAAGATTCCAGCTTTGCCCATGTATATGCAGTATATGCCGTTAAAAGCACTATTTTCAGTCACGAAAAGGTACAAGCTTCCCAATTTTGCGACTTTCACTGGCAAGTGACAATCGTCTAATAACAGTCCGTATTCAGCGAAAGTGAACTAACTACTGCGAATATCTTGCATGGTGGATGAGAAAAATGATAATTTTTCTCTTGAATCTGCGGTTAATTTATCTCAGGTCTCCTTTTTATGATCAGTTTTTCATAGAACATCGCCATGACACATGGTGTAGGTAACCCAGATGTAGAGTACATAATCGGGGAGTCTATATAATATGGAGGACACAGTACCATTATTGATTGATTAAAATCATTAGCAAGTTCATGTTTAATACTAAAAGAACAATGGAATTTATGGATTACAAATTTGTTTTAAGTTATTTTTGGACCAGAATAATCATGTTATTCAAGTAGGTAACGTAAATAACTATCAGCTTATCATGCCATACTTCACCTTGCACAATCAAATTTCTTGCAGCTCCTGTGGACCCGTTCAGTAAACATATGCCAGGTCCTTGCTTATTTTTGCGGGTATGTGACCCGAGAACCCGCCTTACATTAGAATTCCTTTTCATGGTTTTGGACCACTTTTCTATTTTTCAACAATCTACAGGTTTTTGATCATAACTTTTTAGCTATAAGTGCTATAACTACCAAATTTGGATGATAGCTTGCTAGGCATAATGTCCCTATGCTCTCAAATTAACAAAGATTTTACCTGTCCATTTAGGGACAGGTCAATCCAAATGAAGTGGCACCATTTTGGGCCTATATATTATGATAGCGGTTACCTCTATTTGGGAAAAACAGTTTAAAGTATTGAAAAAAAATACTAAACTGAGACGAATAAGGTCGGAAACCTTTTCACACCATTTACGTGTTGTCTTGACACACAGCACCGCCCATTGTTGAATCTTGGCAAACCTTGGCAAATCTTCACTGCCCTAGGGAGTTTATCAATCACATCATTATCGGCTGAGCGTACGGCGGTCCGGTAAGTACGTATATCCTGTTTCTAAAATTGAAAGCGTAAATTGAAACCAGCGTTTGAAAATTCTCAAGACTGAAATAATACCGAAAGGCATTGTGGGAAAAGGGATGCGGCCCGTAGCGATTCCGTGTTTACTTTTCCGTGTTTGCGAGCACCGAAGTACCCAACACAAACGTTCACTTTTCTCGCTAGGTTCTATAGGTTCAGACCCAATTACGATAATAGGCCTATTGAAAACAAAACATAGTAACAGACCCTCCGATGCAAAAATCTCCATAGAACCCCTTCGTATTCCGGAGATATTTGAGATTTAGTTTCATTTGCATGCATTCGCTATGACGGACTGATAACGTTAATCTCTTGCACAGTACTAATTTAGATAATGTCTTTTGCAGTCTGTGACACAGACTACTTACTTTCCGGACTGCCGTAGGCTGAGGGTGGGAAACTCTGTCAGATAGCGTTGATTTGGAATTTTTGTACATTGCGGTACACTGGAGATTGCGCAAAATACTTGGCCTATTGTAACGATTTACGCACCAAAATATTCCTAACTAAATTGTCTAGTTAGCTGACTAGTTTATAATATAGGTTTATTTTTGGAAAAAGACGAAAAAACGTGAAAAATACGATTCATACAAGCAATTTTCTTACCTTTTCAGCTGGCTCAATTCTCGATTGCTGCTCAAGTCATGCCACACGCCAGGCTTACAAAAACTAGTGAGCTAATTGGTCTTTTTTGTCAGGAACCCATTTCTAACATCAGATCGACCACCTGATTCGTTGATTTCGCGATATCCAAGGTACCGCAAAACCGTTTTTTCATTCCTTGTTCAAGCTAATCGCAGAGCCTTTAACACAGCGCTTTGCTGCTAGGGAGTCAAAAGACGTAGTGCATGTCTAAGAATAGCCAGCCAATTAGCGATGCGGAAACGGAATAGGTGGCGCTGTGTGCCAGCAGTACAGATTCCATGGGAGCGTAAATGGTGTGTTTTAAGAACTTGAATTCCGTGTGATTTAAGAAATATACTCAAGTTCAATAATGAGAGTTGATAAAACTATTGCATCGATGAACAAATGCTTAAGAAAGATCATCGTTAACAATTAATGTCGTGTAAAGTATTAAAATAACATTCATATATGATCATAAATAGGCACAAATAGGCACAAATAGAGCAGTGAGAAAAGTTATTAACCATAACGAATGTATTCATTAGTAAAAAATGGAAAAAAATCAACACCCCGAAAAAATTGTACCTAACCGAGATTCGAACCCTTTGAGGTAACTACACCAGGGCTGAACACGTAATACGGCTTTACCAGTGAGCTAACAAGGCGATCTGCTTTTTAACATTGATTTCTTATAAAACATAGTAACCTTTTCAACCCAATGTACTTAAAATTTTTATGTTGCTCTAATTTTGCTAGAAATTGTAGAATAATGTACATTATAACGGTAAACCATATGTGTCTCGAAAGAAAATTGAGCGATTTTGTTTTCTAGCCGAGAACGAACGATAAACCACGGTACTCAAAGAGAAAGCCTAAAGGTACCATTTACTTTTAAATCACTGCGGTTTATCGTGAAATTCCATTGAATTACGTTTGGTTTACCGTGAGTGAATACCGTCAATGCCCTCGTTCTTAAGAGCAAAGGTCTGAATATGCATCTAAATTTATCCACAGCATCGCATTTTAAACAAGGTCCTATTAAGCGCTTTGTCACGGATCAAACATTAACAATCACTTCTTCACACTCAGATGAGTGAGGCCGGCAATTATGCACATCTTAAGTCGGTGTAACACTAGTGGTGTTAAAAACTTCCAAAAAAAAGAGAGAGGTTATGATGGCGCAATTGGTTAGAGCACAAATACTACCCGAGAAGTTGTGGGTTCGAGTCCCATTCAAACAATTTTTTTTTGTACTAACATGCAATGCGCACACACACACACACACACACTCTCACCTACGTATATTGTTTTCTATGCATTACTACATGTTTTATATGATACCCTATCCAAATCATCATAATCCATGCTTAATTCTACATCAGTGTCATGTGGAGAATTTTTGGCAAATAAACATTGAGAACTCCTCATGTCAACAATAAAAAGGAATTCCTCCTATTTATTATTTAACTTAAAAGTGAATGATTCTATATAATTCATGTGTGTGCGTTTGTTTGTGTGTGTGTGAATATGACTGCATTCGCGTGCTCGCGCGCATGTGTGTGTTTGTGTGTGTGTGCTGTTTACGTGTGAGTATGTGCGTGTATGTTCATACAACATTATGTATGCAAATAAGAAATACTATATCAACTCCTTTCGGATTAAGCCCATTACACTTGTTACTATCCAAGGAACACACGAGATATGTTATGGTCGTGTTCAAAATATTTGCATTTTAAAGTGACCAGTCCATTACAAACAAAGTTAACGCAACTTCATGTTATTGCTTCCTGGTTTAAGCAACAAATCAAAACAGTGAAAGTGAATTTAAACCATTTTAGATAATGTTGTATTCACATTGGAAATGTTAGTATGCTATTATAGCATAAGAATTCCATTGTTGAATAGGCATTATACCAATATAAAGTGACCATTCCCTTATGTCACGCATTTAAATTGAAAACAAAGTTTAATTTTTCGAAAGTATAGAAATTTCAGGTAAATCTGGGTGAATTAAAAAAAAAAAAAAAAAAAATTACATTTCCTACCTCAAACATGAATGATTATTAAAAAAAAAAACAATTACCAAGCATTTTGGGGTGTCCTTGTCCATGGAAACTGCAATTTTGGGGTTTTTACAGTGAAATGGCGGCCATCTTGGTTTTCTCAAATTGCCCAAGGGTGGCAATTTTACACCCACCTGGATTCCATTATATACCTTTCAAAGAGATATAATCAGCTGAGAAAAAAACTTTATCAGAGATTTTCATCTACTCCTCCTCCGCTGCTGGACTATATCCAAGGAACGCACGAGATATGTATGGTCGTGCTCAAAATATTTAATTTTAAAGTGACCAGTCCATTACAAACAAAGTTAACGCAACTTCATGTTATTGCTTCCTGGTTTAAGCAACAAATCAAAACAGTGAAAGTGAATTTAAAGAGACACTGGCACATTTGAAAAATAGTGCGCCCTCAAGATTTTTCAAAATTGATTTTTTTTTTCATGGTTATAAAGTTTTTATATACAAAAGCCCTCACCCGAAATGATTAAGACCAAATCAGCTTCCTTATGGGTAAACAGAACGATTTTATAATTTAACGTCGTCGGCGACGTTAAATTCAGCAGACGACGAAAATGGTTTTTAACACAAGAACATGCACTATGTATGCATGTTTCTCACGCTATGCACACTGTTTGACCGGTCTATAACCTTTGTCGTTTTAATATCAGTGAGTAGGAGTCAAAAATATTCATGTAATATACACATTTGTTGATTAAAGTTATGGAAAACTTAAAAGTTGGCCTACAAATTACCTGGATGTCTTTATCCTCATATCATTGTCCCTATCTGTTTTTGGGTATGTTATTTTTATGTTTTAAATATATCTCTGTTCTTCCAATGGCCTATACTATCATTTGAGAGCTAATTGAAGAAATTTCATATTTTGTGAAAATGTGCCAGTGCCGCTTTAAACCATTTTAGATAATGTTGTATTCACATTGGAAATGTTAGTATGCTATTATAGCATAAGAATTCCATTGTTGAATAGGCATTATACCAATATAAAGTGACCATTCCCTTATGTCACGCATTTAAATTGAAAACAAAGTTTAATTTTTCGAAAGTATAGAAATTTCAGGTAAATCTGGGTGAATTAAAAAAAAAAAAAAAAAAAATTACATTTCCTACCTCAAACATGAATGATTATTAAAAAAAAAAACAATTACCAAGCATTTTGGGGTGTCCTTGTCCATGGAAACTGCAATTTTGGGGTTTTTACAGTGAAATGGCGGCCATCTTGGTTTTCTCAAATTGCCCAAGGGTGGCAATTTTACACCCACCTGGATTCCATTATATACCTTTCAAAGAGATATAATCAGCTGAGAAAAAAACTTTATCAGAGATTTTCATCTACTCCTCCTCCGCTGCTGGACTATATCCAAGGAACGCACGAGATATGTATGGTCGTGCTCAAAATATTTAATTTTAAAGTGACCAGTCCATTACAAACAAAGTTAACGCAACTTCATGTTATTGCTTCCTGGTTTTAAGCAACAAATCAAAACAGTGAAAGTGAATTTAAAGAGACACTGGCACATTTGAAAAATAGTGCGCCCTCAAGATTTTTCAAAATTGATTTTTTTTTTCATGGTTATAAAGTTTTTATATACAAAAGCCCTCACCCGAAATGATTAAGACCAAATCAGCTTCCTTATGGGTAAACAGAACGATTTTATAATTTAACGTCGTCGGCGACGTTAAATTCAGCAGACGACGAAAATGGTTTTTAACACAAGAACATGCACTATGTATGCATGTTTCTCACGCTATGCACACTGTTTGACCGGTCTATAACCTTTGTCGTTTTAATATCAGTGAGTAGGAGTCAAAAATATTCATGTAATATACACATTTGTTGATTAAAGTTATGGAAAACTTAAAAGTTGGCCTACAAATTACCTGGATGTCTTTATCCTCATATCATTGTCCCTATCTGTTTTTGGGTATGTTATTTTTATGTTTTAAATATATCTCTGTTCTTCCAATGGCCTATACTATCATTTGAGAGCTAATTGAAGAAATTTCATATTTTGTGAAAATGTGCCAGTGCCGCTTTAAACCATTTTAGATAATGTTGTATTCACACTGGAAATGTTAGTGTGCTATAATAGCATAGGAATTCCATTGTTGAATAGGCATTATACCAATATAAAGTGACCATTCCCTTATGTAACGCATTTATATTGAAAACAAAGTTTAATTTTTCGAAAGTATAGAAATTTCAGGTAAATCTGGGTGAATTTTATTCAAATCGATAACTCCGTGTAAAAACTTCAACCACTGAAATGAAATGTATCTGTTTTCCTGAGCTCAGACAATCTCGGCCAAAATTATTGGAACACTTTATATATCTTTGTATAAACTGACCCCCTCTCCCCCTAATCAATGTTGAAACATGTCATTTTATTCATGCGCTCTTAAGACCACCCAACATTGATTGGTGGGGCAGGGGAGGTATTATGAACATTGATTGGGGGCAGGGGAGGCAGTATGATTCCTTTTCATCGTTTTGGACCCCTTTGGATGCCAACATCTTTTTTTTTTCAACAATCTACAGCTGTATTAAAATTTCAGTGATTTGAGGCGATTTTGAGTATTGTAGACAAAAAAGGCGAATTATAAAATATTTTCCATGTATAAAACGCAAGTCCCTGGGACAAAATTGAAAACATTTTTAATGTTTAATAGAAAGAGCACACCTAGAAATACCTCTCTGTAGGGGATCTAAATTGTCCGAACGATATTTAACTTTTTGTGATAGGTTTTATGCAAAAAACCTGTCATTTTTCAGTGGAAAAGCACTACATCCAACGCATTATTACCAGTTTTGTACGTAGAAACGCGAGTCCCCTGGACTGAATTTGCAAAATTAGAAACGTTTAATAGAAAGAGCATACTTTGAAATACTTTTCTCTAGGGGAACTAAATTATCGGTCAGATATTTATTTTTTTATCAAAGATTTAATGCAAAAATCGGCTATTTTTCAATGGGACAGAACGCCAGAAAATCGGTCCCTAACGTTAGTTCCCCAAAGGAATCCTAATGTTTCGAATGCTGGCAATAATCAGTGTTCCTATCTAATGAATAGCAAAATCACAGTGTTCCTATCTTCTGAAGATAGCAAACATCACAGAGTGTTCCTATCTACTGAAGATAAACATAATCAACAGAGTGATCCTATCTACTGAAGATCCAATAATCAGTGTTCTATCTACTGAAGATAGCAATAATCACAAGTGATCTTATCTAACTGAAGATAGCAATAATCACAGTGATCCTATCTACTGAAGATGCAAAATCACAGTATTCCTATCCACTGAAAGTAGCAATAATCACAGATTGTTCCTATCTACTGAGATCGTAATAACACAACAAACGCGTGTCCTATCTACGAAGATAGCAATATCACAGAGTGATCCTATATTGAAGATAGCAATAATCAGTGTTTCCTATTGTGTTGACGTCTCGTAGACGTCTAGGTCAGAATACCTTTCAAACACACATAAATGAGCTTGTGCACAAATCTAAATTATTAATAAACAGTTTAATGATCTTTACTGATTTGGTTAAGATTTGGTATGTTCCAAACTCATTATATATTAGTAAAATACACAATTACACACAAGGATGTTAATAATACTTATTGTCCCTCAGAATGTCCGCAGTAATGTCCACAGAACTTTGCAGTTCAACGCGGATGTGTCCCGCACATGAAGCATCAAAATACAGCGCAAGTTCATACAAACTCCTCAGGTATTATCCAAGGGAATCTTCTCATTCTTGAAGGTAATCTTGTCCAGAGTTCAAGACGACAAGGATACATTAATTTCCCCCTCAGCGATAATAAAAAATCCACAGTATATCATCCAAGGTAATCACCACGATTTCTATCTGTCCACAATTTGGAATTCTACTTTGATTCCCAGCACTTTCCGCTTCAAAGACGACATAGAATAATTAACAGCAACTCTGCCACATGTAATTATATATCCTGGCACTACAGGTCTGCTCCTCAAGGCAGAGTGAAACTAGCTATCTTCTAGCTACTTGTTTTATACTAGTGGATGCTGGCCGAGAGTCCTTCCAGTGTAGTATTTAAACTACTCACAGATAGATTCCCTTTCTAACAATATTCAATTACATCATCCTTATGCATAAACATGATCTTGCACCATCAACTCAGTTTCAACATCTAACATTACAATCACTTATATATAACTTTGTGGGGGAAATTCCCAGATCTTGCAATTGTTTTGATCTTTTAAAGGCATAACAAGCTGAGGCAGTTACTAAGTTTAGCATCCTTGGGGAATCCCCCACTTCCCCTATGTGCAATATAAAATGCACTTAGCAAAAACAACTAGGGGTATTCCCCTTTCTCTCTTTTAAATAGTAAACAAATACTTTTCCTGTGAGAAATCTTTCTCCAAATAAATTGAGAAAATACTATTTGTAAAAGTATTAATCAGACATGGAGGCATATAACCTAATCTACTGAAAATGGCATAATCATTGTTTCCTATCCTACTGAAGATAGCAATAATCACAATGTTCCCTATTACTGAATATAGCATAATCACCGGAGTGGTCCTATCTACCGAAGATAGCAATAATCACAATGTTCCTATCATCCACTAAGAAGCACTAATCAGAGTGTTCCCTACTACTGAAGATAGCAATAATCAGAGTGTTCCTATCTACTGAAGATAGCAATAATCAAAGTGTTTCTATCTACTGAAATAGCAATAATCACAGAGTGTTCCTATCTACTGAAGATAAAAACACAATGTTCCTATCTAATGAAGATAGCAATATCACAGAGTGTTTGCCTATCTAACTGAAGATAGAATAATCCAGATAGTTCCTATCTCTGAAGATCGCATAATCAGAGTGGTGTGTCCTATCTACTGAAGATATAGAGTACATAATCGGGGAGTCTATATAATATTGATGTACAGTACCATTATTGATTGATTAAAATCATTAGCAAGTTCATGTTGAATACTAAAAAAACAATGGAATTTATGGATTTACAAAAATGTTTTAAGGTATTTGGACCAGAATAATCATGTTATTCAAGTATGTCACTAAAAACTATCAAGCTTATAAGTTATCATGCCATACTTACCTGGCAACATTCAAATCTTGCAGCTCCTGTGGACACGGTTCGTAAACCTATGCCAGGTCCTTGCTATTTTTGCGGGTATGGACCCGAGAAACTGCCTTCATTTACGGACGCTGGCAATAATCAGTGTTCCTATCTACTGAAGATAATTAAAATCCGTGTGCTTCCATCTATGAAGACAGCACTGATCACAAGTGATCATATCTTCTGAAGATAGTAATAATAACAGAGTGTTCATATCTACTGAAGATAGTAATAATCACAGAGTGTTCCGATCACTGAAGAGTAGCATTAATCCATGTTCGATACTATTGAAGATAGCAAATGATCACAGTATTCCAGCCACTGAAGAAGCAATAATCAGTGTTTCTATCCATGAAGATGCAAATAATCACAGAGTGATCTATCTACGAGATAGCATAATCCACAGTGTTCCAATCCTTTGACCCCTGCATAATAAACATTATTTCAAACTTTTTCAAAAATTCAAAAATAAGATTTACAAAGCATAACAAAAATCAGAAATAAAATGGATTTGTATGGTCCAAACAAGCCTAGTCGTAGGTCAATGTTTTTGGCAATGGCTGCAGTCATATAGGAAAGCATCTAAAAACCACATGACTTATAAAGTGGAAGAACCGTTACAGAAGCTCCCCCCCCCACCCCACCAACCCACACCCCCACCCATGAGTGGCCCCCCCCCAATAAAAACTACCCAGGTTGGAAGGTGCCAAGCTTAAAATTTCTTTTTCTCTAAATTTTGAACTACATTATATTCAATATTAGGATATTTAAGGGAAATATGCCAATGAATATGCTAAGCACCATGTATTTGTCTACACTCATATGAATTGACAATTCAGAAATTTTAATCAAAAATGTCACAATAGTTGGGGGCTAATCAGAATGTGGTAGTATGTTAGCAATCATTATTTGTGCAAGTTTTCCACGATGGAATTAAGCATTACAACAATGTATGTATATGCTTGTATAATGTTTTTTACTCTTGGTAAAGTGGAATGAAATGTTGCTCCAAGCACTGCTTAACTTCTGCTAACCAGGTCTGGTATAGAGTGAATACCTCGCTTACAGTATTTGTTGACAAGTATGAGTCCTTGCATCTGTTATTAGAACTAATGTCCTGTAAGCTATCTGATCACAAAGGGATAAAGGAAGGTTCTTAAATCTCAAGTTTATAAAAGAGGATCGCACTGCCAAGCAACCCTAAATGTTGCATGGCGCAAAATAAAAAGACTTGTACATGTACAGGTTGAGTCAAAAAGATTACAAAAACTCGCTTTCATAAAAAACTATAAAAACTATTTAACAAATTTAGAAATTGATTATTATACATAAAACAATAGCTCATTATTTCCAAACTGCCATAGGTAAAAAAATCTAAGTTTACCTTTTACGCATTTGCTGATATGTTAAATTAACGGAAAGCCGTCAAAAACCACATTGACCATAGCAAAAAAAAGCCATTGGAGTTTACGGTGCATCTAAATACTTCATTAACTTTTTGTATTTTGTTCTAAGTAACCCTTATCCTAATTCTACAACTGTTTTGATAAATGTCTTAACAATAGTCAATGACCGTAGCGTAACAGGGCAAAGGGGAACGCATTGTCCCCTCCCCTAGGCCGTGACCAGAACATAACCTATTAAAACTAGCGGTAAGCATGTGAAAAGGGGCAAAGGCCAATCAGAAAAGGGATAAAGAAAAGAGAGGGAAGGATAGAGGAAAGGATTGAGATGCACAAAGGGAAAGCCAATGGACGTTGAAATTTGTTTGTAATTTCAAAGATTGATTCCCCAAATATCCCCCTCTCCCCCCACCATGTATGAAGGGTCGGTGAAAAATGGTGGGTCAACAACCGTTTTCACTTTCCGCGAAATTTTGAACAATTTCGAACAGTTTATTTAAGTAATTCTTAAAAATTTGGGTGTAAGATTCCAAATTTGGTTTTATTGATTTCAGAACAATAAAATATTATGAAAACATTTTTCTTGAGTGGAATGTTTGAAGGTTTACACAAAGGTACATCAAGCAAGCAAAGAATGTGTCTCAGGATGGTACTTGTGTAGAGTCCCATTTAAGTCTCTTTGGGCCAAAATTCCACACCAGTGATTCTGTGGACAGAGTTAAAAATGGGTCCATCTTTAAGTTTTAACATAACTTCGCAATGCAAAGTTCAAAAAATAACCAAATTCACAATTTCTCTAGTAGGTGAATAATCTAGTTTATATTGGTAGATATCACTCGTTAATCTTTGGTAGATTTTTACTGCTGTAGAAAAATTCAAAACAAAACAGTGTAAATCTTTTTGACTCACCCTGTAGATTGCCCCATTATTATTATTATAATGCTGTCAGGAAATCGTCACCTACTTTCGCTTCAATCTGTGACTGCTGGCCAAGAGCATATGCCTATCAGCACTTAGATTGCAATATCTCCCCATAACAGCTCCCAAAAATTTGCTTGGGTCAACGAGTTAATTGAAAATATAGCTTGCCCAGGGATACAAAATACTTTGACAGTAAGCAGGACCCAAACCCACAATTTACAATGTTCTTATGATCTTAGTCCTGCGCAATATCTGTGAAACCACACATGCTCGCAATTCTAATTGTAATTTTTGTAAGCATTGGTCTTTACAACCAAAATAATAGACTTCTGCTTTAATTGTTTCCTTATTATTGTTTTCAAAATGACACATTGGGAATTACTACACCTAACAAAGGTTGCTCTTGGCAAACTTTGGCAAAACCATTTAAAAATCATCCAGCAAGATGCACTTTCAGCAAAGGCAAGTATTTAAACAGAGAAGAAAAGCAATACGGTTACTGGATTTAACAGCAACCAAGCCTGGTAGGATAGCCCTTGTTCAAGGCACTCTAAACTACTTCATTCTTGATTCCTGCTACAAATGATTCACAGATCATCAACTGGCCTATGTTCCATGCGTCCACTAGCATTGTCAATAAGTTCAACTCATGCAGAGTGCCTTTTCATCTGTACATGCTCTTTTTGGCATTTCCAAAATTCCAGTTCCAGAATTTTGTACAGTAAGATTAAAACCACAAAGCCAGTTATCAAGGCTGTCGCTGAGTAGCACAACCATTGCACCTGACCACAACATGTGTTTGGTGTTTTATACTAACTAGTAGGGCCGCTTGGATCTCAGTGCACAACAGACCACCAGGAATGTACCATTTTTTTTTAAATCTTTCTCTAGACAGTGTAGCTCCTTCAGTCTAGGCATTGCTAAGTTTCAATCTGAAAACACAGTGTTTAATGTTCTCAAAATAAGTGAGAATAGATATCAATATACCAATACAGTGTGAAAAATCAAGTTTGTCGGTTTCTATCAGACAGCCTTGATCAGTGCTATGGTAAGACGGGATTCCTTACCCATAGTGTTTTGTTGCAAGTCCCTGTGCTCTGTGCACCTGTCAGTAAGCTCAGTACCCTATTAGCTATCTGACTCATACAGGTGACTGGAAGATGCTCTGCTGAGACACTCATTACTTTCAGCCAGACAAAGACAGCTGCTGCTTTGACCTTCTCCTCAGATACATCCATGCAGGCACTAATGTATTCATCAGAGGGCCTGTGTGAAAAATGTAGAGAAATGCAGACCTATTTTAAGAAATCTTTAGTTCTTTATTTAGTAAAAAGATAAATGAAACAAAATTCTTTTCATAAAGAATGAACTTCAGTATACATCTTTCCATGTTTGCAGGTGCTCAGATAGTCAAAAGCTCACTTTGTCAATGCCAGTAATGATTGAATAATTTATATCATCAAAGTCTTTGCTAAACATGGAAAATTGAGATGTCTTTCAACCATAATGCTACTATCACACTAATTCAATAGTTCATTCTTGGATAATACTACCTATTAATATTGTGGCTTTGCAGACAAGCACTACCTGTTTCTTTAAGGGAATCCATTGCAGTCCGTAACTCATGGTTCAATATTTTACAATGACCAGAAATGATTTCAGATTACTCTAATTTGGGTTGCGCATTCAGATTTGCATATATCGTCACGAAGTCATTCAAGTGAATTTCATAATTAGTATATTGCCATTGTCTTTAAAGCTAGTGGATAATATTTAGCCCAGAACGTGACAACTTACAAGCTGCTATACTCTACCTACCAATTGGTAACTCATTTATATATGCAATGTACTACACAATGAGAAAGATTTCATCAAATTGAAAAGAGTTCTCTGAGAGCACGTTGCCAATATTGCAGCCAGATGCGTTACCATAATTCGATTGATACAAAATTGCCAACATAATGGTAGAAGAATGTTATCCCGATGCGATAATCAAGCACTGTCAATGTGTTATATTTGTATATTTTTGAATAAAAGTCTGGTTTTGAAGTAATAATTTCCATGGCTTGTACTGAAAGAATTCCCTCATGTTACGTTCATTACCGTCCGGATATGTTACCTACCGCCCACTGCGCTCTTGCTAAACACCATGATACATAAAGTCAAATACCACACCATGCTTTTAGTATGAATGGTAATACCTGATAGATTAAGATTAAGTCGGTAAAGCAAGTACTTTTATTAAGAACGACACGATTAAGAAAGGCCGGCCAGATGATTCACACCAGTAAATAACGTAGAAACCGGTAAGTCCAACCCCCACTGCATATGAGGTGTGTTTTTTTTTGTGACCTCGCCTAAGTATACCCTTAAAATGGAGAGAAATGGCGAGATTCTGGGTTGCAAATCATGGGTTGGCTATATATTAGTATAACATCTGTAGGAATATCAACAAAGGTTTGTCATTGATATGTGATTTTGATCTCGACAAACCAATTTTAACCGTATTCTTACAGGGAACACCTGACTGAAAAAGTGCTGTGACCTCCGGGATCCACGGGGCATGCTAGTCTTTGCGGTCCAGTCGCTCGAAACTTTTGGGGATAACTACCCTCATTTCATGATTGATTGGGAAGGAGATATGATATCTCAAGCAGAATGTTAGCTTTAAGTCTGAAGATGTTCAATTGAGGAGAAATGACCGTTTTCATCTCGCGCATTTTGTACAGAACGAAGGGAGCAGCTTTAGTGGTGTGCAAACCTATACGAGCCTGTGTATCGCAGACAGCAAAATAGTTTCGTTACCTCCACCTGACTTTCGTAATTCAATTGATCTTGTCAACCTTGTTTTTCAAAACATTGTGATATAAACATTCCCCCTGGCCTAGTGTTTGTTATGCGAGCGGGGGGGGGGGATGGGGGGTCAGTGCAGGAGAACTGCTTGAGAGGCAAGATAAGGTAAGTGTGACTGGAGCTGTAAACACTCTAGCTGGTTTCGGTTTGTTAGGCGAATTTAAAATGACCGAGTGTAAGGTCCAAAATTCCAGCATCTGGCTTGTGCAATGGTTTGAGCCGATTAAATAGCCACAAAAAT